>MU107001.1:53931-69899 GCA_012274485.2 Sinapis alba | reverse complement strand
GTACTGATAGGCTGATATGATCAGCCTTCACCGTACTGAATGGAAATATTTAACTCAATGGACTATGGACTGTCCAGACTGGTCCCATCATTACATGAAAAACGACCCATACGTACTGATAGGCGGATACTATCAACCATCCGTACTGCCTGGATGGACCAAGGACTGTCCAGACTGGTCCAGTAGTCCATGAAAAATTGACCAATACGTATTGATAGACTGATATGATCGGCCTTGTCCGTACTGAATGGAAGGATTTAACTCAACGGACCATGGACTGACCAGACTAGTCCCATCAGTACATGAAAAATGACCCATACGTACTCATATCCATATACGATCGGCCACCGGTACTGCCTGGAAGGACCAAGCACTGTCAAGACTGGTCAAACAGGCCATAACAAATCGACCCACACGTACTAATAGGCTGATATGATCAGCCTTATCCATACTGAATTGAAGGATTTAACTCAACGGACCATGGACTGTCCAGACTGGTCCCATCAGTACACGAAAAATGACCCATACAAACTCATAGACTGATACGATCAGCCATCTGTACTGCCTGATGGACCAAGGACTGTCCAGAGTGTTCCATCAGGCCATGAAAAATTGACTCATAAATATTGATAGGCTGATAAGATCAGTGTTAACCAGACTGAATGGAAGGATTTAATTCAACAGACATGGACAGTCCGGACTACTCCCATCAGTACATGAAAATGACCCATACGTACTGATAGGCTTATACGATCGGCCATCAATACTGCCTGAAAGGACCAACGACTGTCAAGACTGGTCCAACATGCCATGAAAAATCGACCCATATGTACTGATAGGATGATATGATCAGCCTTATCCGTACTGAATGGAAGGACTTCACTCAATGGACCATGGACTGTCCAAACTAGTCCCATCGGTACATGAAAAAAGACCCATACATACTGATAGGCTGGTTCCATCAACCATCCGTACTGATGGGACCAGTCTGGACAGTCCTTGGTCCATCAGGCCATGAAAAATCAACCAATACATACTGATAGGCTGATATGATCAGCCTTAACCGTACTGAATGGAAAGATTTAACTCAACGGACCATGGACTGCCCGGACTAATCCCATCAGTACATGAAAAATGACCCATACGTACCGATAGGCTGATACAATCAGCCATCCGTACTGCCTGGAAGGACCTAGGGTCGTCCAGACTGGTCCATCAGGCCATGAAAAATCGACCCATACGTACTGATAAACTGATATAATCAGCCTTATTCGTACTGAACGGAAGGATTTATCTCAACGGAACATTGACTGTTGCATCCCCGATCCGGGATAGGATTGCCCGGATGGATCATGGTGCGAGGAGACGCATCAGTCAGTTCATATGACCTAAAGACAAGCGTGTCATGGTCCAAAAACGTGTTTAAGGGAATCAGATAGTTGGAACTTAACCAAGACAGAAGAGGCAAGCTCAAAAGAGTTGCACGAGTAATCCGGTAGCTGGACAAGGTCCGATGAAGCTCAACCAATTAGGTGGAGCTTGGAGGTAGCTCACACAGTGTAAGTCATCTCACTGGAGCTGGTGGACTATCTCACCCATCTGGGGCAGGTAGAAGTCAGCTCATCTCAGCTTAGGGTGGTGTTAGGGTCATGGGCAGCTGGACCTCTCCGGGCTGTGGTCGGGTCACGTGGATGGGCAGTGTGGTCCGGCCATTGGGGTCGTGGATCAGGTGGTCCATGTGCTTGTTACAGGGGCTGGGGATTGGATCTAGGCTCGTGGGGTATCTGCCAGGGGACAGTTATTGGCCAAGGGATGACAAGGGAGGCAGTTATCGTCAATGGGGTACGAAGGGAGCAAGAGGTGCCCATTTGCCTACCAAATGGCACCTATTCTGCCAGGGCAGTTACCCACGCCTTATTCTATATATATGGGACCCTGGGCACGAAAATTGCCATCATTTTACTAATAAGATACAGAGAGAAAAGTCCAGAGAGACAAGAGGAGAAAGGGAAAGAGAGATCGGCCCATAACAAGGCTGATATTGCTTGTTTGGTGAATCCGGTAAGGATGATTGTTCAGTGAAGGCCGTGGGTTTGCAGGCACGCCAGGGATTCTTCCCATACCCTTAAACACAAAGAAAATCAGAGAAAAACATAGAGATGGTCGGATTTAACATCCAAGACGAAGAGTTGTGTGAAGGCGACAAAGAGACAGTTTTGGGAGAGATCAAGGGGGGAAGTTATGAACGACTTCCTGATGGCTATGATCCGTGATGATATCACCCAAAACATCCTCCAGAGCCTTATAACACACGATAATACCCAGGATAGAAAATAGAGGACCGGATCCCACTTCCAAAGGCTGAGACAGCCTTGAAGGCAGATGTGTGTAGAAAGGCAGTTTCATGGGCATTGAAGCGGTAACTGATGCACGACCCCTGGGTAGTGTTTTATCATGGATGAAAACATCCTAGGATTCCTATACATCTTTGGATTACACCTAAATGGTTAGGAGAGAAGGGAGAAGGCCGGAGTCCACTCTCAAAGGCATGAACAGCCTTGAAGGCGGATGCAGTGCAGAAACTGGTTCCATAGAAGTTCCATGGAAGGGATGATGGGCAAGACCCATGATTGTATATTCTCAATAATGGAATTATGTGAAAAGGTCTTGATGGAGGCGTACTTGGAGGAGCATGGTCGCCCCCGGTAAGGAAGATAGTCCTTGTTCTTTGGCCGGACTGATTGTGGTAAAGATTTAATAGTTTACGAAAGAATTGTTGAATTCTGATTATGGGAATCTCTTAGTGGGGATTTATCAGGAATTTTCATGAATTTAGATTAATTTTTGGAGCTGTTTTGCTTGAGGTCAAGATTGCACCTGAGGGTATATTGAGGTCAGCTCCTTGTGTTAGGTTATCTGATCATATGCTTGTGTTCTGAGATGTGTTTCTCACTTATGATATTAATCATAAGGAATGATAGTTATCAACCTTGGCTCTGGTAAGCTATGTGTCAAGCATTGGCTGAGAGAGATAAAGAAGAGTACTGCCAATATTAGGTCGTGCAGACCACTAGTATTGTGCTGGGCGTACTTGTGTAAGGAAGGACGTGTGTGATCTGATCCTGGGTTAGTAAGGAAGACCTGATACTTGGTTGATGGATCAAGGTGTCTAAGCTAAGTGATCAAAGGATGCATCGGTTATATGAGTAAGACTGATCGGCTCTAGTAGGACATAGTTCCATGGCCGGTTAGGTATGTGTGAAGACTCATCAGTTCTGAGTCATGTGGGGTGGTTGGTTGATTGACTTAGGATCTGGTGAGAATTGTTAGTCCTTGAGATGGAATTGTTATTATATCCTACAAAGGATATTGAGGGATGCATGAGCCGAGAAAAGCTATATGCATGTCAGTTACCATTGAAGACTTCCCAAAGGTTGCTTGGTCAGTGGGGATGGTTGGTTGTATGACTAAGTACCTAGGGGAGATTTTATGCAGGTATATGGGAGCTGGACGAGTAGACGGGAGCTGGGCGAAACTACCTCGCAGCTCAATAAGCTGGACGAGAGCAAGTGGAAGCTCAAGTGAAGTGGTTCAGCTCGGCGGAGCTGGACGAACTAGCTGAATAAGCTGAGGACGGCTAAGACAATGAGCTAACAAGCTCCGTGGATGTGAAAAAGGTAAGATCTAGAAATTCTTGCATAGATCTAGATAGAATGGTTTAGGGGGACGAAACCTCGGAACTGGTATGACTTGGTTTAGGTAGGATCAACCTTAAGCTAGTTAGTAGTTAAGTGTACTAACCATTAGCTTAGGTGATTCGACCAGACAAGTATTAGATTGGAGTTAGTCCAATGGTTAAGTAGAGAATATTCCGCTATGGATAAGTTGAAAGGATCTTAGCTAGGGAACGACTAAGCTAGTCTTAGGCTTTGGTCTAAGTTAGATATTATAAATAAATCGCAAAAAATTGAGAGGTTCGGTCAGTGTGTGGACCGAGCGACGTGAGGCATTGACCGCGGCCTAGACGGCCGGGTGGGGTCTTACAAGTTGGTATCAGAGCATGCTTGATCCTGTTAAGGTCAATGCTCAAAGATGTTGAGTTCCAAACCGAAATTATTTCTGAAAACTGAGATTACTTGGAACCTTAGCTGTGGTGAGCCAAGTGAGAGTTGAGGTAAGATTGGGTTTCATTCTTGTGAACGGGGAAGTTCCAAGATGAGCCGGCATTGCCAAGATGCACTCTCCAAGGGCAAGACCCTGAAAACAGAAAGGATAGTATCTAGTTATTTGGAAGTAATAAACGGAATGGACGATGGACACAATGAAAGATCTTTGTATGGTCGACCTGGACAAGGGAAGTAACATGGACCAGAGAGTGGCTTAGGCTGAAAGAAACGTGCAGCACTCTCTTGGGGGTTAGTGTTATTCCTTTGTGGCCTTTCAAAACAAGTGAGCATGGGCGGTGTTCATGTTGGTCTAAGGGAGATGCTACATGGCTAGTACATGAGTGGGCTTGTGATCAGATGGATCAGGTTGGACTTTGTGTAAGTCAAGGTAGGATTCCTTAGGATTAAGTGAATGGAATGAGTCAATTCCAAGAGGAATTGGAAACACGACGTTAAGTATCTTAGTATGATGTGGTTTGAGATATATTGTAAACACTTTTGTGAATGGTATGGGATGTTCACAGAAGTTTGATGCTTTGGAGAATGGTATGGGACGTTTTCCAAATGTGTGATCAAACCGAAATCCTACTCATCTAAGTACTTAATGATCGGTATTGTGTAGACACACATACTTTTCGATACTGGAGCTACACATAGTTTTGTGAGTCCAGGGATGCTCAGAAAGGGGTTGTTCCAATTGGGAACATGGCATTGTCATGGGGTATTGAACGCGGCCGGTGGGCAAGTTATGAGTTCACTAGGGGTGATTCAGGACATCCCAGTGGTGATCTAAGACAGGGTCATGCCTGTGGATCTTGTGGTAGTCCACTTAAAGAATCACGAGGTGATATTAGGTATGGACTGGATTGGAAAGAATCGGGCCACTCTTGACTGTCACCGGGATCGCGTGAAATTTGAGAGTGGGTGTGGATCTCCGATCAGGTTCCAAGGTATACGTCCGATCTCTGGATTCTTGGTGGTGTCAGCAATCCACGTTGAGAGGATGCTGAGGAAGGGTTGTGAAGCTTATCTGGCCACAATCGCCATTAAGGAGGTCGTAGGGGGTGGTGACCCAGAGGGAATACCGCTGGTACGAGAGTCCATGATGTGTTTAGGTCACTACAGGGCATTCCCCCTGATAGGTCGGACCCTTTCATAATAGAACTGGAACCAGGGACGGCCTCATTATCCAAAAGTCCCTACAGAATGGCTCTTGCCGAGGTGGCCGAGCAATTGAGGACCAGGTTTGGTATGAAACCGTCCAGAGAGGAACAAGGGTTGGCATACTCAAATCAGTCCGAATGAGACCAAGTTCAGTGAGGGACGAGGATCACAGTACGACCAAGTTGGAGATTGACCTAGGGTTGGGTTAAAGACGATCGAATCCAGTGAGGGACAAGGATCGCATTACAACCAAGTCGGAGAGGGACCTATGGTTGGGGTGAGACGGTTGAGTTCCAGAGTGGACCAGAACCGCAATATGATCAAGTCTGTTGAGGGACGAGGATCAGGACACGACCTACTCGGAGATGGACCTATGGTCGGGATGCACGGTCGAGTCCTTGAGTGGACCAGGACCGGAATACGATCATGTCCTAAATGGACCAGGATCGAAATATGACAAAGTCCGGTGATGGACATAAGTCAAGTCGAGGCGGTTTAGTCTTGTAGAGACTAAGACCACAATATGGCCAAGCTGCGAAAGGCTGTGCCTGGTTAAAGAATGATCCAGTAAGTTTTGGCTGGAATCATAAACCTTAGTGTCCAGGAAGGACTTAAAGAAACATGACTTAAGGAAATAGGGCAATCTGTTAGGACTCATTTAGAGTGAGAGGCCTAAAGATTGGAACATGGTCGCTAGGATTTTGCTGGTGCATCGAGTGGCTTGGAGATTGATTAAATCTGCTAAGGCTCAAATATGTAGCATGTTTTTAGGGACTGGAAACGATCTAGTCATTGACTACGATCAAGGAAAGGATAAGAGTCCAAAGAAGACAATGTCCAAAAGAAAGATATAGACTTGATGGATACTAGGACTGCAACCAAGAAAGTTGGGTCAGGTAACACAAGTCACTTATGGGAGCCATGTTCAGAAGGCAGATAAGACCACTTGGTTCGGATTCAAAATTGTTCCGTCCAAGTGGGGGAGACTTGTTGATATGCTGATCAAAGATGTGATCAGTGAGAAAGAGCAAGGAGGAAGGATGCAATGTGAGTTGGTTAGAAAGAACCAATTGAGCATGTTTCCATATTCGTGAAGACCAAGTTAAGTTTGAACATTTGTTGAGAGACAAGGTATAACCACCACCGGATTCGAGGACGAATCCATCGTAAGTGGGGTAGACTTGTAGCATCCCTGATCCTGGATAGGATCGCCCGAATGAATCAAGGTGCGAGGAGACGCATCAGTCAGTTCATATGACCTAAAGACAAGAGTGTCATGGTCCAAAAACGTGGTTAATGGAATCAGATAGTTGGAACTTAACCAAAACAAGGAAGAGGCAAGCTCAAAAGAGTTGCACGAGTAATCCGGTAGCTGGACAAGGTCCGGATGAAGCTTAACCAGCTAGGTGGAGCTTGGAGGTAGGTCACACAGTTTAAGTGACCTCACTGGAGCTGGTGGACTAGCTCACTCATCTGAGGCATCTAGCAGTCAGCTCAGCTCAGCTGGGGGTGGTGTTAGGGTCTTGGGCAGTTGGACCAGTCCGGGCTGTGGTCGGGTCAGGTGGATGGGCAGTGTGGTCCGGCCATTGGGGCAGTGGATCAGGTGGTCCATGTGCTTGGTCCAGGGGATGGGGATTGGGTCTAGGCTCGTGGGGGATCTGCCAGGGGACAGTTACTGGCCAAGGGATGGCAAGGGAGGGAGTTATGGTCAATGGGGTGCGAAGGGAACAAGAGGTGCCCATTTGCCTACCAAATGGCACTCATTCGGCCAGGGCACTTACTGTATCTGAACAACTAGGTACAAAATCCTCTTTGATCCCTTTCTTCTCTCTTTTTCTCTTATCTCCTAATATCTTTAGATCTCTTCTTCTTATTATTTTTCTCTTTTTCTTTTTCTTTTTCTTTTTCTTTTTCTTTTTGGGCAAAGTTGTAGGAGAATAAAGGGATCATAGGTAATTTACTTACCCCTCGCTTCCAGCAATGTGTGATCATTCCTTTGAATTAGAATAATGGGGTCATAGGTAATGTACCTACCCCTCTGCATCTTGGGAAATCATCTCTATCTTTTAGACTTTTAAGTAGATGCTAAAGAGAGAGAGAGAGAGAAGGGAACCAAAGATGCAATGACTTGTACCTACAGACTTGCAGAAGGAACCTGATCCAGTGCATATCAAGCCCCAAGGCAAGCTAATAATGTCAGGATTAGTGTTGGAAATCAGCTTCGGTTCCTTCAAGTTTTCTAAGAAAGTGTGATATAGTGTCAGGATGATCCACTTTAGTATCTTTAGTAATTTCAGCAACTAACGTTCTAAAAATGGTGCTAAAGTGTGGTCAGTCAATAATTTTTTCTGATCATAATCTCCTTCTTGTGTTAATAAAATATTATGAAAAAATTATATATATAACAAATAAAACTCAAAATAAATCAAATAGCATTAGCGAACAAACCTCCCATAGACTTAAATTACACTGTCTCTAGTGTAATCCACCTTGGATTGGTTAAGAAAAATTAAAATCAAAGGTAAATAGTGTTAAAAAAAAGTAAATAGTGTTGGAATGGAAGGATTTAACTCAACTGACCATGGACTGTCCAGACTGGTTCCATCAGTACTTGACAAGTGACAAATACGTATTGATAGGCTGATACGATCAGCCATCCGTACTGCATGGAAGGACCAAGGACTGTCCAGATTTGGTCCATCAGTCCATAAAAAAAGGACCCCTACGTACGGACATGCTGATATGATCAGCCTTATCTGTACTGAATGGAAGGATTTAACTCAACGAACCATGAACTGTCCGCACTGGTGCCATCAGCACATGAGAAATGACCCATAAGTACTGATAGGCTGATACAGTTAGCCATCCGTACTACCTGGAAGGACCACAGACTGTCCAAACTGGTCCATCAGGGCATAAAAAATTGACCCATACATACTGATAGACTGATATAATCAGCCTTATCCGTAATGAATGGAAGGATTTAACTCAACGGTCCATGGACTATCCAGACTGGACCCATCGGTACATGAAAAATGACCCATATGTACTGATAGGCTTATGCGATCAGCCATCCATACTGCCTAGAGGGACCAATTACTGTCCAGACTGGTCCATCATGCCATGAAAAATCGACCAATACATACTGATAGGCTGATATGATCAGCCTTATCCGTACTGAATGGATGGATTTAACTTAACGGACCATGGACTGTCCGGACTGGTCNACTGTCCAAACTGGTCCATCAGGGCATAAAAAATTGACCCATACATACTGATAGACTGATATAATCAGCCTTATCCGTAATGAATGGAAGGATTTAACTCAACGGTCCATGGACTATCCAGACTGGACCCATCGGTACATGAAAAATGACCCATATGTACTGATAGGCTTATGCGATCAGCCATCCATACTGCCTAGAGGGACCAATTACTGTCCAGACTGGTCCATCATGCCATGAAAAATCGACCAATACATACTGATAGGCTGATATGATCAGCCTTATCCGTACTGAATGGATGGATTTAACTCAACGGACCATGGACTATCCGGACTGGTCCCATCAGTACATGAAAAATGACCTATACGTATAGATAAGCTGATAAGATCAACCATCCGTACTGCCTGGAAGGACCAAAGACTGTCCAGACTGATCCATCAGGCCCTAAAAAATCGAGCCATACGTACTGATAGGCTGATATGATCAGTCTTTTATGTACTGAATTGAATGATTTAACTCAACAAACCATGGACTGTCCGGAGTGGTCCCATCAGTACATGAAAAATGACACATACGTACTGATAGTCTGATACGATCAGCCATCCGTACTTCCTCGAAGGACCAACGGCTGTCCAGACTTGGTCCATCAGTCAACAAAAAATCAACGCCTACGTACCCACATGCTGAAAGGATCAGCCTGGAAGGACCACGTACATGGAAAATGACCCATACGTACTGATAGGCTTATAAGATCAGCCATCCGTACTGCCTGGAGGGACCAAGGACTGTCCAGACTGGTCCATTAGGCCATGAAAAATTGACCCGTACGTACTGATAGGCTGATACGATCACCTTATCCATACTGAATTGAAGGATTTAACCCAACGGACCATCGACTGTCCGGACTGGTCCCATCAGTACATGAAAAATTACCCATACGTACTGATAGGCTGATACGATCAGCAATCGGTACTGCCTGGAAGGACCAACGACTGTCCAGACTGGTCCATCAGGCCATGAAAAATTGATCCATACATACTGATAGGCTGATATGATCAGCCTTAACCGTACTGAATGGAAGGATTTAACCCAACGGACCATGAACTGTCTGGACTGGTCCCATCAGTACACGAAAAATGACATATACGTACTAATAGTCTTATACGATCAGCCATACGTACTGCCTGGAAGAACCAAGGACTGACCAGACTAGTCCATCAGGCCATGAAAAATTGACCCATACGTACTTATAGGCTGATATGATGAGCCTTATCCGTACTGAATTGAAGCATTTAACTCACCGGACCCTGGACTGTCCGGACTGGTCCAATCAGTACATGAAAAATGATCCATATGTACTGATAGGCTGATACGAACAGCCATCCGTACTGCCTAGAAAGACCAAGGACTGTCCAGACCTTGTCCATCAGTCCATAAAAAAATGACCAATACGTACCTACATGCTGATAGGATCAGCCTTATCCGTATTGAATTGAAGGATTTAACACAACGAACCATGGACTGTCCATACTGGTCCTATCAGTACATGAAAAATGACCAATACGTACTGATCGGCTGATACGATAAGCCATCCGTACTGCCTGGAACGACTAAGGACTGTCCAAACCTGTTCATCAGGACATAAAAAATTGACCCATATGTACCGATAGGCTGATATTATTAGCCTTATCCGTACTGAATGGAAGGATTTAACTCAACGGACCATCGACTATCCACACTTGTTCCATCAGTACATGAAAAAAAACCCATACGTACTGATAGGCTTATGTGATCAGCCATCCGTACTGCCTCGAGGGACCGAGGACTGTCAAGACTGGTCCATCAGGCCATGAAAAATTGCCCCATACGTACTGATAGGCTGATATGATCAGCCATATCCTTACTAAATTGAAAGAATTAAGACAACAGACCATGGACTGTCCAGACTGGTCCCACCAGTACATGAAAAATGACCCATCCGTACTGATAGGCTTATACGATCAGCCATCCGTACTGCCTGGAAAAACAAAGGACTGTCCAGACTGGTCCATCTGGCCATGAAAAATCGACCCATACATACTGATAGGCTGATATGATCAGCCTTATTCGCACTGAATTGAAGGATTTAACTCGACGGACCATCACCTGTCTGGACTGGTCCCATCATTACACGAAAATTACTCATACGCACTGATAGGCTGATACGATCAGCCATCAGTACTGCCTGGAAGGACCAACGACTGTCCAGACTGGTCCATCAGGCCATGAAAAATTGATCCATACATATTGATAGGCTGATATGATCAGCCTTAACCGTACTTAATGGAAGGATTTAACTCAACAGACCATGGACTATCTGGACTGGTCCCATCAGTACATGAAAAATGACNGACTGTCCAGACTGGTCCATCAGGCCATGAAAAATTGATCCATACATATTGATAGGCTGATATGATCAGCCTTAACCGTACTTAATGGAAGGATTTAACTCAACAGACCATGGACTATCTGGACTGGTCCCATCAGTACATGAAAAATGACCCATACATATTGATAGGCTTATACGATCAGCCATCCGTACTGCCGGGAGGGACCAAGGACTGTCCAGACTGGTCCATCAGGCCATGAAAAATTGACCCATACAAACAGATAGGCTGATATGATCAGCCTTATCCATACTTAATGGAAGGATTTAACTTAACGGGCAATGGACTATCTGGACTGGTCCCATCAGTTCATGAAAAATGACCCATACGTACTGATAGGCTTATACGATCAGCCATCCGTACTTCCTGGAGGGACAAAGGACTGTCCAGACTGGTCCATTAGGCCATGAAAAATTGACCCGTACGTACTGACAGGCTGATACGATCACCTTATCCGTACTGAATGGAAGGATTTAACCCAACAGACCATCGACTGTCCGGACTGGTCCCATCAGTACATGAAAAATTACCCATACGTACTGATAGGCTGATACGATCAGCCATCGGTACTGCCTGGAAGGACCAACGACTGTCCAGACTGGTCCATCAGGCCATGAAAAGTTGATCCATACATACTGATAGGCTGATATGATCAGCCTTAACCGTACTGAATGGAACGACTTAACCCAACGGACCATGAACTGTCCAGACTGGTCCCATCAGTACACAAAATATGACATATACGTACTGATAGTCTTATACGATCAGCCATACGTACTGCCTGGAAGAACCAAGGACTGACCAGACTAGTCTATCAGGCCATGAAAAAATCGACCCATACGTACTTATAGGCTGATATGATCAGCCTTATCCGTACTGAATTGAAGCATTTAACTGAACGGTCCATGGACTGTCCGGACTGGTCCCATCAGTACATGAAAAATGATCCATATGTATTGATAGGCTGATACGATCAGCCATCCGTACTGCCTAGAAAGACCAAGGACTGTCTAGACTTGGTCCATCAGTCCATAAAAAATTGACCAATACGTACCTACATGCTGATAGGATCAGCCTTATCCGTATTGAATTGAAGGATTTAACACAACGAACCATGGACTGTTCATACTGGTCCTATCAGTACATGAAAAATGACCAATACGTACTAATAGGCTGATACGATAAGCCATCCGTACTGCCTGGAACGACTAAGGACTGTCCAAACCTGTTAATCAGAACATAAAAAATTGACCCATACGTACCGATAGGCTGATATGATCAGCCTTATCCGTACTGAATGGAAGGATTTAACTCAACGGACCATCGACTATCCACACTTGTTCCATCAGTACATGAAAAATAACCCGTACGTACTGATAGGCTTATGTGATCAGCCATCCGTACTGCCTCGAGGGACCGAGGACTGTCCACAATGGTCCATCAGGCCATGAAAATTTTCCCCATACGTACTGATAGGCTGATATGATCAGCCATATCCTTACTAAGTTGAAGGAATTAACACAACAGACCATTGACTGTCCAGACTGGTCCCACCAGTACATGAAAAATGACCCAATTGTACTGATAGGCTTATACGATCAGCCATCCGTACTGCCTGGAGAAACAAAGGACTGTCCAGACTGGTCCATTTGGCCATGAAAAATTGACCCATACATACTGATAGGCTGATATGATCAGCCTTATTCGTACTGAATTGAAGGATTTAACTCAACGGACCATCAACTGTCCGGACTGGTCCCATCAGTACATGAAAAATTACCCATACGTACTGATAGGCTTATACAATCAGCCATCCGTATTGCCTGGAGGGACCAAGAACTGTCCAGACTGGTCCATTAGGCCATGAAAAATTGACCCATACATACTGATATGCTCATACAATCACCTTATCCGTACTGAATGGAAGGATTTAACCCAACGGACCATGTACTGTCCGGACTGGTCCCATAAGTACATGAAAAATGACCTATACGTACTGATAGTCTTATACGATCAGCCATTCGTACTGCCTGGAAGAACCAAGGACTGTCCAGACTAATCCATCAAGCCATGAAATATCGACCCATAAGTACTGATCGGCTTATATGATCATCCTTATCCGTATTGAATTGAAGCATTTAACTCAACGGACCATGGACTGTTCGGACTGGTACCATCAGTACATGAAAAATGACCCATACGTACTGATAGTCTGATACGATCAGACATCCGTACTGCCTAGAAGGACCAATGACTGTCCAGACTTGGTCCATCAGCCCATAAAAAATTGACCAATACGTACTGACATGCTGATAGGATCAACCTTATTCGTACTTAATGGAAGGATTTAACTCAACGGACCATGGACTATGCAGACTGGTCCCATCACTACATGAAAAATAACCCATACGAACTAATAGGCATAAGTGATCAGCCATCCGCACTGCCTCGAGGGACCGATGACTGTCTAGACTGGTCCATCAGTCTTATCCATACTGAATTGAAGGATTTAACACAACAGACCATGGACTGTCCAGACTGGTCCCAAAATGACCCATATGTACTGATAGGCTTATACGATCAGCCATCCGTACTGCCTGGAAGAACAAAGGATTGTCCAGAGTGATCCATCAGGCCATGAAAAAATCGACCCATACGAACTGATGGGCTGATATGATCAGCCTCATTCGTACTGAATTAAAGGATTTAACTCAACGGACCATGGACTGTCCGGACTGGTCCCATCAGTACATGAATAATTACCCATAAGTACGGATAGGCTGATTCAATCAGCCATCGGTACTGCCTGGAAGGACCAAGGACTGTCCAGACTGGTCCATCAAGCCCTGCAAAATCGACTCATACGTACAGATAGTCTGATATAATCAGCCTTAATTGTACTAAATGGAAGGATTTAACTCAACTGACCATGGACTGTCCGGACTGGTCCCATCAGTACATGACAAATGACCAATACGTATTGATAGGCTGATACGATCAGCCATCCGTACTGCATGGAAGGACCAAGGACTGTCCAGACTTGGTCCATCAGTAGACCCATATACGGACATGCTGATATGATCAGCCTTATCCATACTGAATGGAAGGATTTAATTCATTGAACGATGGACTGGTAGGCTGATATCATCAGTACCTGAAAAATCGACCCATACGTACTTGTAGGCTGATATCATCAGCCTTATCCGCACTGAATGGAAGGATTTAACTCAACGGACCATGGACTATCCAGACTGGTCCCATAACTACATGAAAAATAACCCATACGTACTGATAGGCTTATGTGATCAGCCATCTGTACTGCCTCAAGGGACCAAGGACTGTCCAGACTGGTCCATCAAGCAATTAAAAAATTGCCCCATATTTACTGATAGGCTGATATGATCAGCCTTATCTGTACTGAATGGTAGGATTTAACACAACGAACCATGGACTGTTCGGACTGGTGCCATCAGTACATAAAAATGACCAATACGTACTGATAGGCTGATACAATTAGCCATCCGTACTGCATAGAAGGACCACGGACTGTCCAAACTGGTCCATCAAGGAATGAAAAATCGACCCATACGTACTGATAGGCTGATATGATCAGCCTTATTCGTACTGAATGGAAGTATTTAACTCAACGGACCATGGACTATCCAAACTGGACCCATCGGTTCATGAAAAATGACCCATACGTACTGATAGGCTTATACGATTATCCATCCGTAATGCGTAGAGGGACCAAGGACTGTCCAGACTGGTCCATCAGGCCATGAAAAATCGACCCATATGTATTGATAGGCTGATATGATCTGCCCTATCTGTACTAAATGGAAGGATTTAACTCAACTGACCTTGGACTGTCCGGACTGGTCCCATCAGTACATGAAAAATGACATATATGTACTGATAGGCTGATACGATCAACCATCCATACTGCCTGGAAGGACCAAGAACTGTCCAGGCTGGTCCATCAGGCCATAAAAAATCAAGCCATACATACTGATAGGCTGATATGATCAGCCTTAACTGTACTGAATGGAAGGATTTAACTCAATTGACCATGGACTGTCTGGACTGGTCCCATCAGTACATGAAAAATGGACCCATACGTACAGACATGCTGATATGATCAGCCTTATCCGTACTGAATGGAAGGATTTAACTCAACGAACCATGGACTCTCTGGACTAGTGCCATCAGTACATGAAAAATGACCCATACGTACTGATAGGCTGATTCAATTAGCCATCCGTACTGCCTGGAAGGACCACAAACTGTCAAAACTGGTCCATCAGGGCATGAACAATCGACCCATACATACAGATAGGCTGATATGATCAGCCTTATCCGTACTGAATGGAAGGATTTAACTCAATGGACCATGGACTATCCAAACTGGACCCATCGGTACATGAAAAATGACCCATACGTACTGATAGGCTTATACGATTAGCCATCCGTAATGCCTAGAGGGACCAAGGACTGTCCAGACTGGTCCATCGGGCCACGAAAAATCGAACCATACGTACCGATAGGCTGATATGATCAGCCTTATCCGTACTGAATGGAAGGATTTAACTCAACAAACAATGGACTATCCAGACTGGTCCCATCACTGCATGAAAAATAACCCATACGTACTGATAGGCTTATGTGATCAGCCATCCGTACTGCCTCGAGGGACCAAAGACTGTCCAGATTGGTCCATCAAGCCATGAAAAATTGCCCCATATGTACTGATAGGCTAATATGATCAGCCTTATCCGTACTGAATGGAAGGATTTAACACAACAAACCATGGACTGTCCGGACTGGTGCCATTAGTACATGAAAAATGACCCATACGTACTGATAGGCTGATATAATTAGCCATCCGTACTGCCTGGAAGTTCCACGGACTGTCCAAACTGGTCCATCAGGGAATGAAAAATTGACCCATACGTACTGGTAGGCTGATATGATCAGCCTTATCCGTACTG
>MU107001.1:28511-46257 GCA_012274485.2 Sinapis alba | reverse complement strand
CCATCAGTACATGAAAAATGACCCATACATACTGATATGCTTATACGATTAGCCATCCGTACTGCCTAGAGGATAGGCTGGTCCATTAGGCCATGAAAAATCGACCCATACGTACTGATAGGCTGATTTGAACAGCCTTATCCTTACTGAATGGAAGGATTTAACCCAACGGACCATGACTGTCCGGACTGGTCCCATCAGTACATGAAAAATGACCTATATGTACTGATAGTCTTATACGATCAGCCATCCGTACTGCCTGGAAGATCCAAGAACTGTCCAGCCTAATCCATCAGGCTATGAAAAATCGACCCATACGTACTGATAGGCTGATACCATCAGCCTTTTCGTAATGAATTGAAGCCTTAAACTCAACGGACCATGGACTGTACGGACTGGTCCAATCAGTACATGAAAAATGACCCATACGTAGTAATAGGCTGATACGATAAGCCATCCGTACAGCCTAGAAGGACCAAGGACTGTCCAGACTTGGTCCATCAGTCCATCAAAAAATGACCAATATGTACCGACATGCTGAAAGGATCAGCCTTATCCATCCTGAATGGAAGGATTTAACACAACGGACCAGTCTGCATCAAAACATGAAAAATGACCCATACGTACTGATAGGCTGATACAATCAGCCATCCCTATTGCCTGGAAGGACTAAGGACTGTCCAAACCTGTCCATAAGGGCATAAAAAATCAACCCATACTTACCTAGAGGCTGATATGATCAGCCTTATCCGTACTGAATGGAAGGATTTAACTCAACGGACCATGGACTATCCAGACTGGTCCCATCACCACATGAAAAATAACCCATACGTACTGAAAGGCTTATGTGATCAGCCATCCGTACTGCCTCGAGGGACCAAGGAATGTACAGACTGGTCCATCAAGCCATGAAAAAATTCCCATACGTACTGATAGGCTGATATGATCAGCCTTACCCTTACTGAATTAAAGGATTTAACACAACAGACCATGGACTGTCCAGACTGGTCCCACTAGGCCATGAAAAATCGATCCATATGTATTGATAGGCTGATATGATCTGCTTTATCCGTATTTAATGGAAGGATTTAACTCAACGGACCATGGACTGTTTGGACTGATCCCATAAGCACATGAAAAATGACCTATATGTACTAATAGGCTGATACGATCAACCATCCTTACTGCCTCGAAGGACCAAGGACTGTCCAGACTGGTCCATCAGGCCATAAACAATTGAGCCATACGTACTGATAGGCTGATATGATCCCCCTTACCCGTACTGAATAGAATGATTTAACTCAACAGACCATGGACTGTCCGGACTAGTCCCACAATACATGAAAAATGACCCATACGTACTGATAGGCTGATACAATCAGCCATCCGTACTGCCTGGAAGGACCAAGGAATGTCCAGACTTGGTCCATCACTCCATAAAAAAATCGACCCATATGCACCGACATGCTTATAGGATAAGCCTTATCCGTACTGAATGGAAGGATTAAACTTTACAAACCATGGAATGTCCGGACTCGTGCCATCAATACATGAAAAATGACCCATACGTACTGATAGGCTGATACGATAAGCCATCGGTACTCCCTGGAAGGACCAAGGACTGTCTAGAATGATCCATACGGCCATGAAAAATCGACCCATACGTACAGATATGCTGATATGATCAGCCTTATCTGTACTGAATGGAAGGATTTAATTCAACTGACCATGGACTGTCTGGACTGGTCCCATCAGTACATGAAAAATGGACCCATACATACAGACATGCTCATATGATCAGCCTTATCCGTACTGAATGGAAGGATTTAACTCAACGAACCATGGGCTGTCCGGACTGGTGCCATCAGTACAAGAAAAATGACCCATACGTACTGATAGGGTGATATAATTAGCCATTCGTACTGCCTGGAAAGACCACGGACTGTCCAAACTGGTCCATCAGGGCATGATAAATCGACCCATACGTACTGATAAGCTGATATGATCAGCCTTATCCGTACTAAATGGAAGGATTTAACTCAACGGACCATGGACTATCCAAACTGGACCCATCGGTACATGAAAAATAACCCATACATACTGATAGGCTTATACAATTAGCCATCCGTACTGCCTAAAGGGACCAAGGACTGTCCAGACTTGTCCATCAGTCCATGAAAAATCAAAACCATACGTACCGATAGTCTGATATGATCAGCCTTATCCGTACTAAATGGAAGGATTTAACTCAACGGACCATGGACTATCCAGACTGGTCCCATCACTACATGAAAAATAACCCATACGTTTTGATAGGCTTATGTGATCAGCCATTCATACAGCCTCGAGGGACCAGGGACTGTCCAGACTGGTCCATCAAGCCATGAAAAATTTCCCCATATGTACTACTGATAAGCTTATATGATCAGCCTTATCCGTGCTGAATGTAAGGATTTAACACAACGAACCATGGACTGTCCGGACTGGTGCCATTAGTACATGAATAATGACCCATACGTACTGATAGGCTGATACTATTAGCCATCCGTACTGCCTGGAAGGACCACGAACTGTCTAACTAGTCCATCAGGGAATGAAAAATCGACCCATACGTACTGATATGCTGATATGATCAGCCTTATCCGTACTGAATGGAAGGATTTAACTCAACGGACCATGGACTATCCAAACTGGACCCATCAGTACATGAAAAATGACCCATACACACTGATAGGCTTATACGATTAGCCATCCGTACTGCCTAGAGGGACCAAAGACTGTCAAGACTGGTCCATCAGGCCATGAAAAATCGACCCATACGTACTGATAGGCTGATATGATCAGCCTTACCCGTACTGAATAGAATGATTTAACTCAACAGACAATGGACTGTCCGGACTGGTCCCATCAGTACATGAAAAATGACCCATACGTACTGATAGGCTGATACAATCAGCCATCCGTACTGCCTAGAAAGACAAAGGACTGTCCAGACTTGGTCCATCAGTCCATAAATAAATTGACCAATACGTACCGACATCTGATAGGATCAGCCTTATCCGTACTGAATGGAAGGACTAAACTTTACAAACCATGGATTGTCCGGACTCGTGCCATCAGTACATGAAAAATGACCCATACGTACTGATAGGCTGATACGATCAGCTAGCGGTACTGCCTGGAAGGACCAAGGACTGTCCATTCGGGTCCATCAGGCCATGAAAAATCGACCCGTACGTACAGATAGGCTGATATGATCAGCCTTAACCGTACTGAATGGAAGGATTTAACTTAACTGAACATGGACTGTCTGGACTGGTCCCATCAATACATGAAAAATGGACCCATACGTACGGACATGCTGATATGATCAGCCTTATCCGTACTGAATGGAAGGATTTAACTCAACAAACAATGGACTGTACGGACCGGTGCCATCAATACATGAAAAATGACCCATACGTACTGATAGGCTGATTCAATTAGCCATCCGTACTGCATAGAAAGACCATATACTGTCCAAACTGGTCCATCAGGGCATGAAAAATCGACCCATACGTACTGATAGGCTGATATGATCAGCCTTATCCGTACAGAAAGGAAGGATTTAACTCAATGGACCATGGACTATCCAAACTGGACCCATTAGTACATGAAAAATGACCGATACATACTGATAGGATTATACGATCAGCCATCCTTACTGACTATAGGGACCAATGACTGTCCAGACTGGTTCATCAGGCCATGAAAAATCGACCCATACATACTGATAGGCTGATATGATCAGCCTTATCCGTACTGAATTGAAGGATTTAAATCAATGGACCATGGACTGTCCGGACTTATCCCATCAGTACATAAAAAATGACTTATACATACAGATAGGCTGATACGATCAACCATCCTTGCTGCCTGGAAGGACCAAGGACTGTCTAGACTGGTCCATCAGGCCATAAAAAATCGACCCATACATACTGATAGGCTGATATGATCAGCCTTACCCGTACTGAATAGAATGATTTAACTCAACAGACCATGGAATGTCCGGACTAGTCCCATCAATACATGAAAAATGACCCATACGTACTGATAGGCTGATACAATCAGCCATCCGTACTGCCTAGAAGGACCAAGGACTGTACGGACTTGGTCCATCAGTCCATAAAAAATTGACCCATATGTACCGACATCTGATAGGATCAGCCTTATCCGTATTGAATTGAAGGACTAAACTTTACAAACCCTGGATTGTCCGGACTCGTGCCATCAGTACATGAAAAATGACCCATAGGTACTGATAGGCTGATACGACCAGCCATCCGTACTGCCTGGAAGGACAAAGAATCGACCCATATATACTGATAGGCTGATATGATCAGCCTTATCCGTACTGAATTGAAGGATTTAACTCAATGTACCATGGACTGTCCAGACTGATCCCATCAGTACATGAAAAAT
Organism: Sinapis alba; assembly: GCA_012274485.2. Taxonomy (NCBI): domain Eukaryota; kingdom Viridiplantae; phylum Streptophyta; class Magnoliopsida; order Brassicales; family Brassicaceae; genus Sinapis; species Sinapis alba. The sequence goes on along the minus strand of MU107001.1, from coordinate 41,796 downwards.
GACCTATACGTACTGATAGGCTGATACGATCAACCATGCTTACTGCCTGGAAGGACCAAGGACTGCCTGGAAGGACCAAGGACTGCCCAGACTGGTCCACCAGGCCATAAAAAATCAAGCCATACATACTGATAGGCTGATATGATAAGCCTTACCCGTACTGAATTGAATTATTTAACTTAACAGACCATGGACTGTCCGGACTAGTCCCATCAGTACATGAAAAATGACACATACGTACTGATAGGCTGATACGATCAGCCATCCGTACTGCCTGGAAGGACAAAGAACTTTCCATACTTGGTCCTTCAGTCCATAAAAAATTGACCCTTACGTAATTACATGCTGATAGGATCAGCTTTATCCGTACTGAATGGAAGGATTGAATTTTACAAACCGTGGATTGTCCAGACTCGTGCCATCAGTACATAAAAAATGACCCATACGTACCGATAGGCTGATACGATCAGCCATCGGTACTGCCTGGAAGGACCAAGGACTGTCCAGACTGGTCCATCAGGCCATGAAAAATCGACCCATACGTACTGATAGGCTGATATGATCAGCCTTAACCATACTGAATGGAAGTTTTTAACTCAACTGACCATGGACTGTCCGGACTGGTCCCATCAGTACATGACAAATGACTAATACGTATTGATAGGCTGATACTATCAGCTATCCGTACTGAATGGAAGGACCAAGGACTGTCCAGACTTAGTCCATCAGTCCATAAAAAATGGACCTATACGTAAAGACATGCTGATATTATCAGCGTTATCTGTACTGAATGGAAGGATATAACTAAAGGAACCATGGACTGTCCGGATTGGTGCCATCAGTACATGAAAAATGACCCATACGTACTGATAGGCTGATATGATCAGCCTTATCCGTACTGAATGGATAGATTTAACTCAACGAACCATGGACTATCCAAACTGGACCCCTCGGTACATGAAAAATGACCCATACGTACTGATAGGCTTATACGATCAGCCATCCGTACTGCCTAAAGAAACCAAGGACTATCCAGACTGGTCTATCAGGCCATGAAAAATTACCCATATGTACTGGTAGGCTTATATGACCAGCCTTATCCGTACTAAATGGAAGTATTTAACTCAACGGACCATGGACTGTCCGGACTGGTCCCATCAGTACATGAAAAATGACCTATACGTACTGATAGGCTGATATGATCAACCATCCTTACTGCCTGGAAGGACCAATGACTGTCCAGACTGGTCCACCAGACCATAAAAAATTGACCCATACGTACTGATAGGCTGATATGATCAACCTTGTATGTACTGAATGGAAGGATTTAACTCAACGGACCATGGACTATCCAAATTGGACTCATCGGTACATGAAAAATGACCCATAAGTACTGATAGTCTTATACGATTAGCCATCCGTACTGCCTAGAGGGACCAAAAACTGTCCAGACTGGTCCATCAGGCCATGAAAAATCGACCCATACATACAGATAGGCGGATATGATCAGCCTTATCCGTACTGAATGGAAGGATTTAACTAAACGGACCATAGACTGTCCGAACTGGTCCCATCATTACATGAAAAATGACTTATACGTTCTGATAGGCTGATATGATCAACCATCGTTACTGCCTGGAAGGACCAATTACTGTTCAGACTGGTCCATCAGGCCATAAAAAACGACCCATATGTACTGATAGGCTGATATGATCAGCCTTACCTGTACTTAATAGAATGATTTAGCTCAACAGACCATGGATTGTCCGGACTGGACCCATCAGTACATGAAAAATGACCCATACGTACTGATAGGTTGATACAATCAGCCATCCGTACTGCCTAGAAGGACCAAGGACTGTCCAGACTTGGTCCATCAGTCCATAAAAAATTGACCCATACCTACAGATAGACGGATATGATAAGCCTTAACCGTACTGAATGGAAGGATTTAACTCAACTGACCATGGACTGTCCGGGTGTGTGCCATCAGTACATGAAAAATGACCCATACGTATTGATAGGATGATACAAGTGTGGACTGTCCAGACTTGGTCCATCAGTCCATAAAAAATTGACCCATACCTACAGATAGACGGATATGATCAGCGTTATCCGTACTGAATGGAAGGATTTAACTAAACGAACCATGGACTGTCCGGATTCGTGCCAACAGTACTCCCTCGAGGGACCGAGGAATGTCCACACTGGTCCATTAGGCCATGAAAAGTTGCCCCATACGAAATGATAGGCTGATATGATCATCCTTATCCTTGCTGAATTGAAGGATTTAACGAAACGGACCATAGACTGTCAAGACTGGTCCCATCAGTACATGAAAAATGACCCATACATAGTTATAGGCTTATACGATCAGCCATCCGTACTACCTGGAAGAACAAAGAACTGTCCAGACTGGTCCATCAGGCCATGAAATATCGACCCATACGTACTGATAGGCTGATATGATCAGCCTTATCCGTACTGAATGGAATGACTTAACTCAACTGGCCATGGACTGTCCAGATTGGTCCCATCATTACATGGCAAATTACCAATATGTATTTATAGGCTGATACGATCAGCCATCCGTACTGCATGGAAGGACCAAGGACTGTCCATACTTGGTCCATCAGTCCATAAAAAATGGACCCATACGTACGGACATGCTGATATGATCAGCCTTATCTGTACTGAATGGATGGGTTTAACTCAACGAACCATGGACAGTCCGGGCTGGTGAAATCAGTACATGAAAAATGATCCATACGTACTGATAGGCTGATACAATTAGCCATCCGTACTGCCCTGAAGGACCCCAGACTGTCCAATCTGGTCCATCAGGGCCTGAAAAATCGACCCATACGTACTGATAGGCTTATATGATAAGCCTTATCCATACTGAATTGAAGGATTTAACTTAACGGACAATGGACCATCCAAACTGGACCCATAGGGACATGAAAAATGACCCATACGTACTGATAGTCTTATATGATCAGCCATCCGTACTGCCTAGAGGGACCATGGACTGTCCAGACTGGTCCATCAGGCCATGAAAAATCAACCCATACATACAGATAGGCTGATATGATCAGCCTTATCTGTACTGAATGGAAGGATTTAACTAAACGGACCATGGACTGTCCGGACTGGTCCCATCATTATATGAAAAATGACTTATACGTACTGATAGGCTGATATGATCAACCATCCTTACTGCATGGAAGGACCAATTACTGTTCAGACTGGTCCATCAGGCCATAAACAACGACCCATATGTATTGATAGGCTGATATGATCAGCCTTACCTGTACTTAATAGAATGATTTAACTCAACAGACCATGGACTGTCCGGACTGGACCCATCAGTACATGAAAAATGACCCAGACTTCCAGCCATCCGTACTGCATAGAAGGACAAAGGACTGTCCAGACTTGGTCCATCTGTCCATAAAAAATTGACCCATACGTACCGACATGCTGATAGGATCAGCCTTGTCCGTACTGAATGGAAGGATTAAACTTTACAAACCCTGGATTGTCCGGACTCGTGCCATCAGTACATAAAAAATGACCCACACGTAATGATAGGCTGATACAATCAGCCATCGGTACTGCCTGGAAGGACCAAGGACTGTCCATACTGGTCCATCAGGCCATGAAAAATCGACCCATACGTACAGATAGGCTGATATGATCAGCCTTAACCGTACTGAATGGAAGGATTTAACTCAACTGACCATGGACTGTCCGGGTGTGTGCCATCAGTACATGAAAAATGACCCAAACGTATTGATAGGCTGGTACAATTAGCCATCCGTACTGCCTGGAAGGACCATAGACTGTCCAAACTGGTCAATCAGGGTATGAAAAATCGACCCATACGTACTGATAGGCTGATATGTTCAGCCTTATCCGGACTGAATGGAAGGATTTAACTCAACGAACCATGGACTATCCAAACTGGACCCATCGGTACATGAAAAATGACCCACACGTACTGATAAGCTTATACGATCAGCCATCCGTACTGCCTAGAGGGACCAAGGACTATCCAGACTGGTCTATCAGGCCATGAAAAATTGACCCACACGTACTGATACGCATATATGATCAGCCTTATCGGTACTGAATGGAAGGATTTAACTCAACGGACCATGGACTGTCAGGACTTGTCCCATCAGTACACGAAAAATGGCCTATACGTGCTGATAGGCTGATACGATCAACCATCCTTACTGCCTGAAAGGACCAAGGACTGTCCAAACTGGTCCATCAGGCCATAAAAAATTGACCCATACGTACTGATAGGCTTATATGATCAACCTTAACCGTACTGAATGAGAGGATTTAACTCAACTGACCATGGACTGTCCGGACTGGTCCCATCAGTACATGACAAATGACTAATACGTATTGATAGGCTGATACGATCAGCCATCCGTACTGCATGGAAGGACCAAGGACTGTCCAAACTTGGTCGATCAGTCCATAAAAATGGACTCATACATACAGACATGCTGATATGATCAGCGTTATCCGTACTGAATGGAAGGATTTAACTAAACGAACCATGGACTGTCCGGATTCGTGCCAACAATACTCCCTCGAGGGACCGAGGAATGTCCACACTGGTCCATTAGGCCATGAAAAGTTGCCCCATACGTAATGATAGGCTGATATGATCATCCTTATCCTTACTGAATTGATGGACTTAACGAAACAGACCATGGACTGTCCAGACTGGTCCCATCAGTACATGAAAAATGACCCATACATAGTTATAGGCTTATACAATCAGCCATCCGTACTACCTGGAAGAACAAAGAACTGTCCAGACTGGTCGATCAGGCCATGAAATATCGACCCATACGTACTGATAGGCTGATATGATCAGCCTTAACCGTACTGAATGGAATGACTTAACCCAACTGGGCATGGACTGTTCAGATTGGTCCCATCATTACATGACAAATTACCAATATGTATTTATAGGCTGATACGATCAGCCATCCGTACTGCATGGAAGGACCAAGGACTGTCCTGACTTGGCCCATCAGTCCATAAAAAATGGACCCATACGTACGGACATGCTTATATGATCAGCCTTATATGTACTGAATGGATGGATTTAACTCAACGAACCATGGACTGTCCGGGCTGGTGAAATCAGTACATGAAAAATGACCCATACGTACTGATAGGCTGATACAATTAGCCATCCGTACTGCCCTGAAGGACCCCAGACTGTCCAATCTGGTCCATCAGGGCCTGAAAAATCGACCCATACGTACTGATAGGCTGATATGATAAGCCTTATCCATACTGAATTGAAGGATTTAACTTAACGGACCATAAACTATCCAAACTGGACCCATAGGGAAATACAAAATGACCCATACGTACTGATAGTCTTATACGATCAGCCATCCGTACTGCCTAGAGAGACCATGGACTGTCCAGAATGGTCCATCAGGCCATGAAAAATCGACCCATACGTAATGATAGGCTGATATAATCAGCCTTATCCGTACTGAATGGAAAGATTTAACTTAACAGACCATGGACCATCCAAACTGGACCCATAGAGACATGAAAAATGACCCATACGTACTGATAGTTTTATACGATCAGCCATCCGTACGGCCTAGAGGGACCATGGACTGTCCAGAATGGTCTATCAGGCCATGAAAAATCGACCCATACGTACTGATAGGCTGATATGATCAGCCTTATCCGTATTGAATGGAAGGATTTAACTTAACGGACCATGGACCATCCAAATTGGACCCATAGGGACATGAAAAATGACCCATACGTACTGATAGTCTTATATGATCAGCCATCCGTACTGCCTAGAGGGACCATGGACTGTCCAGACTGGTCCATCAGGCCATGAAAAATGGACCCATACGTACTGATAGGCTGATATGATCAGCGTTAACAGTACTTAATGGAAGGATTTAACTCCACTGACTATGGACTGTCCGGACTGGTCCCATCAGTACATGACAAATGACTAATAAGTATTGATAGGCTGATACGATCAGCCATCCGTACTGCATGGAAGGACCAAGGACTGTCCAGACTTGGTCCATCAGTCCATAAAAAATGGACCCATAGGTACAGACATGCTGATATGATCAGCGTTATCCGTACTGAATGGAAGGATTTAACTAAACGAACCATAGACTGTCCAGATTGGTTCCATCAGTTCATGAAAAAAAAGAGACTGTCCAAACTGGTCCATCAAGGTATGAAAAATCGACCCATATGTACTGATAGGCTGATATGATCAGCCTTATCCGTACTGAATGGAAGGATTTAACTTAACGAACCATGGACTATCCAAACTGGACCCATCGGTACATGAAAAATGACCCATATGTACTGATAGGCTTATACGATCAGCCATCCTTACTGCCTAGAGGGACCAAGGACTATCAAGACTGGTGTATCAGGCAATGAAAAATTGACCCATACGTACTGATAGGCTGATATGATCAGCCTTATCCGTACTGAATGGAAGGATTTAACTCAACGGACTATGGACTATCCGGACTGGTCCTATCAGTACATGAAAAATGACCTATACATACTGATAGGACGATACGATCAAACATCCTTACTGCCTGGAAGGACCAAGGACTGTCCAGACTGGTCCATCAGGCCATTAAAAATTGACCCATACCTACTGATAGGCTGGTATGATCAGCCTTATCCGTACTGAATTGAATAATTTAACTCAACAGCCATGGACTGTCTGGACTGGTCCCATCTGTACATGAAAAATGACCCATACATACTGATAGGCTGATACAATCAGAGATCCGTACTGCCTGGAATGACCAAAGACTGTCTAGACCATGTCCATCAGTCCATAAAAAATTGACCCATACGTACCGACATGCTGATAGGATCAGCTTTATCCGTACTGAATGGAAGGATTAAACTTAACAAACCATGAATTATCCGGACTCGTGCCATCAGTACATAAAAATTGACCCATATGTACCGATAGGCTGATATGATCAGCCATCGGTACTGCCTGGAAGGACCAAGGACTGTCCATACTGGTCCATCAAGCCATGAAAAATCAACCCATACATACAGATAGGCTGATATGATGAGCCTTAACCGTACTGAATGGAAGGATTTAACTCAACTGGCCATGGACTGTCTGGATTGGTCCCATCAGTACATGACAAATTACCAATATGTATTGATAGGCTGATACGATCAGCCATCCGTACTCCCTGGAAGAACAAAGAACTGTCCAGACTGGTCCATCAGGCCATGAAATATCGACCCATACGTACTGATAGGCTGATATGATCAGCCTTAAGCGTACTGAATGGAATGACTTAACCCAACTGGGCATGGACTGTCCAGATTGGTCCCATCATTACATGACAAATTACCAATATGTATTTATAGGCTGATACGATCAGCCATCCGTACTGCATGGAAGGACCAAGGACTGTCCTGACTTGGTCCATCAGTCCATAAAAAATGGACCCATACGTACGGACATGCTGATATGATCAGCCTTATCTGTAATGAATGGATGGATTTAACTCAACGAACCATGGACTGTCCGGACTGGCGAAATAAGTAGATGAAAAATGACCCATACGTACTAATAGGCTGATACAATTAGCCATTCATACTGCCTGGAAGGACCCCGGACTGTCCAATCTGGTCCATCAGGGCATGAAAAATCGACCCATACGTACTGATAGGCTGATATGATAAGCCTTATCCATACTGAATGGAAGGATTTAACTTAACGGACCATGGACCATCCAAACTGGACCCATAGGGACATGAAAAATTACCCATATGTATTGATAGTCTTATACGATCAGCCATCCGTACTGCCTAGAGGGACCATGGACTGTCCAGACTGGTCCATCAGGCCATGAAAAATCGACCCATACGTAATGATAGGCTAATATGATCAGCCTTATCCGTACTGAATGGAAGGATTTAATTTAACGGACCATGGACTATCCAAACTGGACCCATATGGACATGAAAAATGACCCATACGTTCTGATAGTCTTAGACGATCAGCCATCCGTACTGCCTAGAGGGACCACAGACTGTCCATACTGGTCCATCAGGCCATGAAAAATCGACCCATACGTAATGATAGTCTGATAAGATCAGCCTTATCCGTACTGAATGGAAGGATTTAACGTAACGAACAATGGACCATCCAAACTAGCCCCACAGGGACATGAAAAATGACCCATACGTACTGATAGTCTTATATGATCAGCCATCCGTACTGCCTAGAGGGACAATGGACTGTCCAGACTGGTCCATCAGGCCATGAAAAATCGACCCATACGTACTAATAGGCTGATATGATCAACCTTAACCGTACTGAATGGATGGATTTAACTCAACTGACCGTGGACTGTCTGGACTGGTCACATCAGTACATAATAAATGACTAATACATATTGATAGGCTGATACAATCAGCCATCCGTACTGCATGGAAGGACCAAAGACTGTCCAGACCTTGTCCATCAGTCCATAAAAAATGGACCAATACGTACAGACATGCTGATATGACCAGCGTTATCCGTACTGAATGGAAGGATTTAACTAAACGAACCATGGACTGTCCGGATTGGTTCCATCAGTACATGAAAAAAGACCCATACGTACTGATAGGCTTACACGATCAGCCATCCGTACTACCTGGAAGGACCAAGGAATGTCCAAACTTTGTCCATCAGTCCATAAAAAAATGGACCCATACATACAGACCTGCTGATATGATCAGCGTTATCCGTACTGAATGGAAGGATTTAACTAAACGAACCATTGACTGTCCGGATTGGTACCATCAGTACTCCCTCGAGGGATCGAGGAGTGTCCAGACTGGTCCATCAGGCCATGAAAAATTGCCCCATACGTACTGATAGGCTGATATGATCAGCCTTATCCTTACTGAATTGAAGGATTTAACACAACGGACCATGGACTGTCCAGACTGGTCCCATCAGTACATGAAAAATGACCCATACGTACTTATAGGCTTATACGATCAGCCATCCGTACGGCCTGGAAGAACAAAGAACTGTCCAGACTGGTCCATCAGGCCATGAAATATCAACCCATACGTACTGATAGGCTGATATGATCAGCCTTAACCGTACTGAATGGAAGAATTTAACTCAACTGGCCATGGACTGTCCAGATTGGTTCCATCAGTACATGACAAATTACCAATATGTATTTATAGGCTGATACGATCAGCCATCCGTACTGCATGGAAGGACCAAGGACTGTCCAGACTTGGTCCCTCAGTCCATAAAAAATGGACCCATATGGTCCATCAGGGCATGAAAAATCGACCCTTACGTACTAAAAGGCTGATATGATAAGCCTTATCCATACTGAATGGAAGGATTTAACTTAACACACCATGGACCATCCAAACTGTACTGATGGTCTTATACGATCAGCCATCCGTACTGCCTAGAGGGACCATGGACTGTCCAGACTGGTCCATCCGGCCATGAAAAATCCACCCATATGTACTGATAGGCTGATATGATCAGCCTTATCCGTACTGAATGGAAGGATTTAACTTAACGGACTATGGACCATCCAAACTGGACCCATAGGGACATGACAAATGACCAATACGTACTGATAGTCTTATACGATCAGCCATTCGTACTGCCTAGAGGGACCACGGCTGTCCAGACTGGTCCATCAGGCCATGAAAAATCGACCCATACGTACTGATAGTCTGATATGATCAGCCTTATCCGTACTGAATGGAAGGATTTAACTTAACTGACCATCGACCATCCAAACTAGAGCCATAGGGACATGAAAAATGACCCATACGTACTGATAGTCTTATATGATCAGCCATCCGTACTGCCTAGATGGACCATGGACTGTCCAAACTGGTCCATCAGGCCATGAAAAATTGACCCATACGTACTGATAGGCTGATATGATCAGCCTTAACCGTACTGAATGGAAGGATTTAACTCAACTGCCCATGGACAGTCCGGACTGGTCCCATCAGTACATGACAAATGACTAATACGTATTGATAGGCTGATACGATCAGCCATCCGTAATGCATGGAAGGACCAAGGACTGTCCAGACTTGGTCGAACAGTCCATAAAAAATGGACCCATACGTACAGACATGCTGATATGATCAGCGTTATCCGTACTGAATGGAAGGATTTAACTAAACGAACCATGGACTGTCCGGATTGGTTCCATCAGTACATGAAAAATGACCCATACGTATTGATAGGCTGATACAATTAGCCATCCTTACTGCCTGGAAGGACAAGCGACTGTCCAAACTGGTCCATCAGGGTATGAAAAATCGACCCATACGTACTGATAGGCTGATATGATCAGCCTTATCCGCACTGAATGGAATGATTTAACTTAACGGACCATGGATCATCCAAACTGGACCCACAGGGACATGAAAAATGACCCATACGTACTGATAGTTCTATACGATCAGCCATCTGTACTGCCTAGAGGGACCATCGACTGTCCAGACTGGTCAATCAAGCCATGAAAAATCGACCCATACGTACTGATAGGCTGATATGATCAGCCTTATCCGTACTGAATGGAAGGATTAACTCAACGGCCATGGACTGTCCGGACTGGTCCCATCTGTACATGAAAAATCACCCATTTGTACTGATAGGCTGATACGATCAGCCATCCGTACTGCCTGGAAGGACCAAGGACTGTCCAAACTTGGTCCACCAGTCCATAAAAAATGGACCCATACATACAGACCTGCTGATATGATCAGCGTTATCCGTACTGAATTGAAGATTTAACTCAACGGACCCTGGACTGTCTGGACTGGCCCAATCAGTACATGAAAATCACCTATACGTACTGATAGGCTGATACGATCAACAATCTGTATTGCCCAGAAGGACCAAGGACTGTCCAGAATGGTCCATCATTCCATGAAAAATCGACCCATACATACCGATAGGCTGATATGATCAGCCTTATCCGTACTGAATGGAATGATTTAACTCAGCGGACCATGGACTGTCCGGTCTGGTCCCATCAGTACATGGAAAATGACCCATACATACTGATAGGCTAATAAGATCAGCCATCCGTACTGCCTCGAAGGACCAAGAACTGTCCAGACTTGTTCATCAGGCCATGAAAAATCGACCCAAACGTACTGATAAGCTGATATGATCAGCCTTATCCCTACTGAATTGATGGATTTAACTCAACGGACCCTGGACTGTCTGGACTGGCCCATTCAGTACATGAAAACTCATCTATACGGACTGATAGGCTGATACGATCAGCAATCCGTACTTCCCAGAAGGACCAAGGACTGTCTAGACTGGTCCATCAGGCCATGTAAAATCCACCCACACGTACTGATAGGCTGATATTATCAGCCATATCTTTACTGAATGGAAAGATTTAACACAACGGACCATGGACTGTCCAGACTGGTCCCATCAGTATATGAAAAATGACCCATACGTACTGATAGGCTGATACGATCAGCCATTTGTACTGCATGGATGGACCAAGGACTCTCCAAACTGGTCCATCACGCCATGCAAAACTGACCCATACTTACTGATAGGTTGATATAATCAGCCTTATCCATACTAAATTGAAGGATTTAACTCAACAGACCGTGGACTGTCCGGACTGGTCCAATCAGTACATGAAAAATGACCCATATGTACTGATAGGCTGAAACGATCAGCCATCCGTACTGCTTGGGAGGACCAAGGACTGTCCAAACTTGTCCTTCAGGCCATGAAAAATCGACCCAAACGTACTGATAGGCTGATATGACCAACCTTATCCATACTGAATTGAAAGATTTAACTCAACGGACCCTGGACTGTATGGACTGGCCAAATCAGTACATGAAAATCACCTATACGTACTGATAGGCTGATAAAATCAGCAATCCGTACTGCCCGGAAGGACCAAGGAATGTCGAGACTGGTCCATCAGGCCATGTAAAATCGACCCACACGTACTGATAGGCTGATATGATCAGACATATCTGTAATGAATTGAAACGTTTAACACAACGGACCATGGACTGTCCAGACTGGTCCCATCAGTACGTGAAAAATGACCCATACGTACTGATAGGCTGATACGATCAGCCATCCGTTCTGCCTGGAAGGACCAAGGACTGTCCAGACTGGTCCATCAGGCCATGAAAAATCGACCCATACGTACCGATAGGCTGATATGATCAGCCTTATCCGTACTGAATGGAAGGATTTAACTCAACGGACCATGGACTGTCCGGTCTGGTCCAATCAGTACATGAAAAATGACCCATACATACTGATAGGCTGATAAGATCAGCCATCCGTACTGCCTGGAAGGACCAAGAAGTGTCCATACTTGTCAATCAGGCCACGAAAACTTGACCCATACGTACTGATAAGATGATATTTCAGGATTATCGTACTGAATTGAAGGATTTAACTCAACGGACCCTGGACTGTCCGGACTGGCCTAATCAGTACATGAAAAATCACCTATACGTACTGATAGGCTGATACGATCAGTCATCTGTATTTCCTGGAAGGACCAAGGACTGTCTAGACTGGTCCACCAGGCCATGTAAAATTGACCCAAACGTACTGATAGGCTGATATTATCTGACATATCCGTAATGAATGGAAAGGTTTATTACAACGGACCATGGACTGTCCAGACTAGTCCCATCAGTACATGAAAAATGACCCATACGTACTGATAGGCTGATACAATCAGCAATCCGTACTGCCTGGAAGGACCAAGGACTGTCAAGACTGGTCCATCAGGGCATGAAAAATCGACCCATACGTACTGATAAGTTGATATGATCAGCCTTATCCGTACTGAATGGAAGGATTTAACTTAACAGACCATGGACTGTCCGGTCTGGTCCCATCAGTACATGAAAAATGACCCATACATACTGATAGGCTGATAAGATAAGCCATCCGTACTGCCTGGAAGGACCAAGAACTGTCCAGACTTGTCCATCAGGCCATGAAAAATCGACCCATACGTGCTGATAAGCTGATATGTTCAGGCTTATCCGGACTGAATTGAAGGATTTAAGTCAACGGACCCTGGACTGTCCGGACTGGCCCAATCAGTACATGAAAAGTCACCTATACGTACTGATAGGCTGCTACGATCAGCCATTCGTATTTCTCGGAAGGACCAAGGACCGCGTAGACTGGTCCATCAGGCCATGTAAA
>MU107001.1:8851-28467 GCA_012274485.2 Sinapis alba | reverse complement strand
CTGGTCCCATCAGTACATGAAAAATGACCCATACATACTGATAGGCTGATAAGATAAGCCATCCGTACTGCCTGGAAGGACCAAGAACTGTCCAGACTTGTCCATCAGGCCATGAAAAATCGACCCATACGTGCTGATAAGCTGATATGTTCAGGCTTATCCGGACTGAATTGAAGGATTTAAGTCAACGGACCCTGGACTGTCCGGACTGGCCCAATCAGTACATGAAAAGTCACCTATACGTACTGATAGGCTGCTACGATCAGCCATTCGTATTTCTCGGAAGGACCAAGGACCGCGTAGACTGGTCCATCAGGCCATGTAAAATCGACCCACACACATTGATAGGCTGGTATTATCAGACATATCCGTAATGAATGGAAAGGTTTAACAAAACGGACCATGGACTGTCCAGACTGGTCCCATCAGTACATGAAAAATGACCGATACGTACTGATAGGCTGATACGATCAGCCATCCGTACTGCCTGGAAGGACCAAGGACTGTCCATACTGTTCCATCAGGCCATGAAAAATCGACCCATACGTACCGATAGGCTGATATGATCAGCCTTATCCGTACTGAATGGAAGGATTTAAGTCAACGGACCATGGACTGTCCGGACTGGTCCAATCAGTACATGAAAAATGACCCATATGTACTGATAGGCTGATACGATCAGCCATCCATACTATCTGGAAGAACCAAGGACTGACCAGACTTGTCCATCAGGCCTTGAAAAATCGACCCATACGTACTGATAGGCTTATATGATCAACCTTATCCATACTGAATTTAAGGATTTAACTCAACGGACCCAGGACTGTCTGGACTGTCCCAATCAGTACATAAAAATCACCTATACGTACTGATAAGCTAATACAATCAGCAATCCGTACTTCCCAAAAGGACCAAGGCTGTCTAGACTGGTCCATCAGGCCATGTACAATCGACCCACACGTACTGATAGGCTGATATTATCAGCCATATCCGTACTGAATGGATAAATTTAACACAACGGACCATGGACTGTCAAGACAGGTCCTATCAGTATATGAAAAATGACCCATATGTACTGATAGGCTAATACGATCAGCCATCCATACTGCATGGATGGACCAAGGACTGTCCAAACTGGTCCATCACGCCATGAAAAATTGACCCATACGTACTGATAGGCTGATATAATCAGCCTTATCCATACTGAATTGAAGGATTTAACTCAACAGACCGTGGCCTGTCCGGACTGGTCCAATCAGTACATGAAAATTACCCATATATACTGATAGGCTGATACGACAAGCCATCCGTAGTGCCTAGAAGGACCAATGACTGTCCAGACTTGTCCATCACGCCATGAAAAATCGACCCATACGTACTGATAGGCTGATATGATCAACCTTATCGATACTGAATTGAAGGATTTAACTCAACGGACCCTGGACTGTCTGGACTGGCCCAATCAGTATATGAAAATCACCTATACGTACTGACAGGCTTATACGTACTGATAGGCTGATACGATCAGCAATCCGTACTGCCCGAAAGGACCAAGGACTGTCTTGATTGGTCCATCAGGCCATGTAAAATCGACCCACACGCACTGATAGGCTGATATGATTAAACAAATCTGTAATGAATGTAAATGTTTAACACAACGGACCATGGACTGTCCAGACTGGTCCCATCAGTACATGAAAAATGTCCCATACGTACTGATAGGCTGATACGATCAGCAATCCGTACTGCCCGAAAGGACCAAGGACTGTCTTGATTGGTCCATCAGGCCATGTAAAATTGACCCACACGCACTGATAGGCTGATATGATTAAACAAATCTGTAATGAATGTAAAGGTTTAACACAACGGACCATGGACTGTCCAGACTGGTCCCATCAGTACATGAAAAATGTCCCATACGTACTGATAGGCTGATACGATCAGCCATCCGGACTGCCTGGAAGGACCAAGGACTGTCCAGACTGGTCCATCAGGCCATGAAAAATCGACCAATACGTCCCGATAGGCTGATATGATCATCCTTATCCGTACTGAATGGAAGGATTTAACTCAACGGACCATGGACTGTCCGGTCTGGTCCCATCAGCACATGAAGAATGACCCATACACACTGATAGGCTGATAAGATCTGCCATCCGTACTACCTGGAAAGGACCAAGAATTGTCCAGACTTGTCCATCAGGACATGAAAAATCGACCCATATTTACTGATAAGCTGATATGTTCAGGCTTATCCGTACTGAAATGAAAGATTTTACTCAACGGACCCTGGACTGTCCAGACTGGCCCAATCAATACATGAAAAATCACCTATACGTACTGATAGACTGATATGATCATCCTTATCCGTACTGAATGGACTGATTTAAGTCAACGAACCATGAACTGTACGTACTGGTCCCATCAGTATATGAAAAATGACCTATACGTACTGCCTGGAAGGACCAAGGATAGTCAAGACTTGTCCATCATGCCATGAAAAATCGACCCATATGTACTGATAGCATGATATACTCAGCCTTATCCATACTGAATGGAAGCATTTAACTCAACGGACCATGGACTGTCTAAACTGGTCCATCAGGCCTTGAAAAATCGACACATATGTACTTATAGGCTTATATGATCAGCCTTATCCTATACTGAATGGAAGGATTTAACTCAACGTACAAGAGACAATCCAGACTGCTCCCATCAATACATGAAAAATGACCCATACGTACTGATAGGCTGATACGATCAACCATCCGTACTGCCTGGATGAATGAAGGACTGTCTAGACTGGTCCGTCAGGCCATGAAAAATTGACCCATATGTACTAATACGCTTATATAATCAGCCTTATCCGATACTGAATGGAAGGATTTAACTCAACGTACAAAAAACTATCCACACTGCTCCCATCAGTACATGAAAAATGACCAATACGTACTGATAGGCTGATACGATCAGCCATCCGTACTGCCTGGATGGACGAAGGACTGTACAGACTGGTCTATCAGGCCATGAAAAATTGACCCATACGTTCTGATANGTTAAGCTTCCGGTTCACTCGTCCAGCTTTCCTTTACCGTTTTCCTTCTGCCGATGATCAAGTACTCGTACCACGACTTACTTAACCATCCCTTTGGACCATGATACACCTGATTTCAGGTTTAACGACCTGACTTGGTGCATTCCTATGTACCATGGTCCGTCCCACGGTCCTATCGAGGATCGGGGACATGACAATCCTTATCCGTACTGAATGGAAGGATTTAACTCAACGGACCATGGACTGTCCGGTCTGGTCCCATCAGCACATGAAGAATGACCCATACACACTGATAGGCTGATAAGATCTGCCATCCGTACTACCTGGAAAGGACCAAGAATTGTCCAGACTTGTCCATCAGGACATGAAAAATCGACCCATATTTACTGATAAGCTGATATGTTCAGGCTTATCCGTACTGAAATGAAAGATTTTACTCAACGGACCCTGGACTGTCCAGACTGGCCCAATCAATACATGAAAAATCACCTATACGTACTGATAGACTGATATGATCATCCTTATCCGTACTGAATGGACGGATTTAAGTCAACGAACCATGAACTGTACGTACTGGTCCCATCAGTATATGCAAAATGACCTATACGTACTGCCTGGAAGGACCAAGGATAGTCAAGACTTGTCCATCATGCCATGAAAAATCGACCCATATGTACTGATAGCATGATATACTCAGCCTTATCCATACTGAATGGAAGCATTTAACTCAACGGACCATGGACTGTCTAAACTGGTCCATCAGGCCTTGAAAAATCGACACATATGTACTTATAAGCTTATATGATCAGGCTTATCCTATACTGAATGGAAGGATTTAACTCAACGTACAAGAGACAATCCAGACTGCTCCCATCAATACATGAAAAATGACCCATACGTACTGATAGGCTGATACGATCAACCATCCGTACTGCCTGGATGAATGAAGGACTGTCTAGACTGTCTAGACTGGTCCGTCAGGCCATGAAAAATTGACCCATATGTACTAATACGCTTATATAATCAGCCTTATCCGATACTGAATGGAAGGATTTAACTCAACGTACAAAAAACTATCCACACTGCTCCCATCAGTACATGAAAAATGACCAATACGTACTGATAGGCTGATACGATCAGCCATCCGTACTGCCTGGATGGACGAAGGACTGTACAGACTGGTCTATCAGGCCATGAAAAATTGACCCATATGTTCTGATAGGCTGATATGATCAGCCTTATCCGTACTGAATGGAAGGATTTAACTCAACGGACCATGGACTGTCCAGACTGCTCCCTACAGTACATGAAAAATGACCCATGCGTACTGATAGGCTAATATGATCAGCCATCTTTACTGCCTAGAAGGACCAAGGACTGTCCAGACTGGTCCATCAGGCCATGAAAAATAGACCCATACGTACTGATAAGCTGATATTATAATCCTTATCCGTACTGAATGGACGGATTTAAGTCAACGAACCATGAACTGTACGTACTGGTCCCATCAGTATATGAAAAATGACCTATACGTACTGATAAGCTGATACAATCATCAATCAATACTGCCTGGAAGGACCAAGGATAGTCAAGACTTGTCCATCATGCAATGAAAACTCGACCCATATGTACTGATAGGATGATATACTCAGCCTTATCCATACTGAATGGAAGCATTTAACTCAACGGACCATGGACTGTCTAAACTGGTCCATCAGGCCTTGAAAAATCGACCCATATGTACTTATAGGCTTATATGATCAGCCTTATCCTATACTGAATGGAAGGATTTAACTCAACGTACAAGAGACAATCCAGACTGCTCCCATCAATACATGAAAAATGACCCATACGTACTGATAGGCTGATACGATCAACCATCCGTACTGCCTGGATGAATGAAGGACTGTGTAGACTGGTCCGTCAGGCCATGAAAAATTGACCCATATGTACTAATACGCTTATATGATCAGCCTTATCCGATACTGAATGGAAGGATTTAACTCAACGTACAAGAAACTATCCACACTGCTCCCATCAGTACATGAAAAATGACCAATACGTACTGATAGGCTGATACGATCAGCCATCCGTACTGCCTGGATGGACGAAGGACTGTACAGACTGGTCCATCAGGCCATGAAAAATCGACCCATACGTTCTGATAGGCTGATATGATCAGCCTAATCCGTACTGAATGAAAGGATTTAACTCAACGGACCATGGACTGTCCAGACTGCTCTCTACAGTACATGAGAAATGACCCATGCGTACTGATAGACTAATATGATCAGCCATCTTTACTGCCTGGAAGGACCAAGGACTGTCCAGACTGGTCCATCAGGCCATGAAAAATAGACCCATACGTACTGATAGGATGATATTATCATCCTTATCTGTATTGAATGGAAGGATTTAACTCAACGGACCATGGACTGTCAAGACTGGTCCCAACAGTACATGAAAAATGACCCATACGTACTGATAGGCTGATACGATCAGCCATCCATACTGCCCAGAAGGACCAAATACTGCCCAGAAGGACCAAGGAAAGTCAAGACTTGTCCATCATGCCATGAAAAATCGACCCATATGTACTGATAGGATGATATGATCAGCCTTATCCATACTGAATGGAAGCATGTAACTCAATGGACCATGGACTGTCCAAACTGGTCCCATCAGTACATGAAAAATGACCCATATGTACTGATAGGCTGATACGATCAGCCATCCGTACTGCCTGGAAGGACCAACGACTGTCCAAGCATGTCCATTAGGCCATCAAAAATTGAATCATACGTACTGATAGGCTGATATGATCAGCCTTATCGGTACTGAACGGAATGATTTAACTCAACGGACCATGGACTGTCCGTACTGGTCCCATCAGTACATGAAAAATGACCCATACGTATTGATAGGCTGATACAATCAGCCATCCGTACTTCCTTGAATGACAAAGGAATGTCCAAACTGGTCCATCAGGCCATGAAAAATCGACCCATACGTACTGTTAGGCTGATATGATCAGCCATCCGTCTGGCCTAGAAGGACCAAGGACTGTCCAGACTGGTCCATAAGGCCATGAAAATCGACCCATACGAACTGATAGGCTGATATGATCAGCCTTATCCATACTGAGTTGAAGGATTTAACTCAATGGACCATGGACTGTCTCAACTGCTCCCATCAGTACAATAAAAATGACCAATATGTACTAATAGGCTGATACGATCAGCCATCCTTACTGCCTGGAAGGACCAAGGACTGTCTAAACTGGTCCATGAGGCCATGCAAAATCGACCCATACGTACTGATAGACTGATATGATAATCCTTATCTGTACTGAATGGACGGATTTAAGTTAACGAACCATGAACTGTACGTACTGGTCCCATCAGTATATGAAAAATGACCTATACGTACTGATAAGCTGATACAATCATCAATCCATACTGCCTGGAAGGACCAAGGATAATCAAGACTTGTCCATCATGCCATGAAAAATCGACCCATATGTACTGATAGGATGATATGATCAGCCTTATCCATACTGAATGGAAGCATTTAACTCAACGGACCATGGACTGTCTAAACTGGTCCATCAGGCCTTGAAAAATCGACCCATATGTATTTATAGGCTTATATGATCAGCCTTATACTATACTGAATGGAAGGATTTAACTCAACGTACAAGAGACAATCCAGACTGCTCCCATCAATACATGAAAAATGACCAATATGTACTGATAGGCTGATACAATCAGCCATCCGTACTGCCTGGAAGGACCAACGATTGTCCAAGCATGTCCATTAGGCCATGAAAAATTGAATCATACGTACTGATAGGCTGATATGATCAGCCTTATCCGTACTGAAAGGAAGGATTTAACTCAACGGACCATGGACTGTTCGTACTTGTCCCATCAGTACATGAAAAATGACCCATACGTATTGATAGGCTGATACAATCAGCGGTCCGTACTTCCTTGAATAACCAAGGAATGTCCAAACTGGTCCATCAGGCCATGAAAAATCGACCCATACGTACTATTAGGCTGATATTATCAGCTATCCGTACGGCCTAGAAGGACCAAGGACTGTCCAGACTGGTCCATAAGGCCATGAAAAATCAACCCATACGAACTGATAGGCTGAATTGAAGGATTTAACTCAATGGACCATGGACTGTCTCAACTGCTCCCATCAGTACAATAAAAATGACCAATATGTACTGATAGGCTAATACGATCAGCCATCCTTACTGCCTGGAAGGACCAAGGACTGTCTAAACTGGTCCATCAGGCTATGAAAAACGACTCATATGTACTTATAGGCTTATATGATCAGCCTTATCCGATAGTGAATGGAAGGATTTAACTCAACGTACAAGAGACAATCCAGACTGCTCCCATCAATACATGAAAAATGACCCATACGTACTGATAGGCTGATACGATCAACCATCTGCACTGCCTGGATGAACGAAGGACTGTCTAGACTGGTCCATCAGGCCATGAAAAATAAACCCATATGTACTAATAGACTTATATGATCAGCCTTATCCGATACTGAATGGAAGGATTTAACTCAAAATACAAGAAACTGTCTAGACTGCTCCCATCAGTACATGAAAAATGACCAATACGTACTGATAGGCTGATACGATCAGCCATCCGTACTGCCTGGATGGACGAAGGACTGTCCAGACTGGTCCATCAGGCCATGAAAAATCGACCCATACGTTCTGATAGGCTGATATGATCAGCCTAATCCGTACTGAATTTCAAGATTTAACTCAACGGACCATGAAACTGTCCAGACTGCTCCCTACAGTACATGAAAAATGACCCATGCGTACTGATCGGCTAATACGATCAGCCATCTTTACTGCCTGGAAGGACCAAGGACTGTCCAGACTGGTCCATCAGGCCATGAAAAATAGACCCATACGTACTAATAGGCTGATATTATCAGCCTTATCTGTAGTAAATGAAAGGATTTAACTCAACGGACCATGGACTGTCCAGACTGGTCCCAACAGTACATGAAAAATGACCCATACGTACTGATAGGCTGATACGATCAGCCATCCATACTGCCCAGAAGGACCAAGGACTGTCCAGAGTGGTCCATCAGGCCATGTATAATCGACCCATACGTACTGATAGACTGATATGATCATCATTATTCGTACTGAATGGACGGATTTAAGTCAACGGACCATGAACTGTACGTACTGGTCCCATCAGTATATGAAAAATGACCTATACGTACTGATAAACTGATGCAATCATCAATCCATACTGCCTGGAAAAACCAAGGACAGTGCAGACTGGTCCATCATGCCATGAAAAACGGACCATGAACTGTACGTACTGGTCCCATCAGTATATGAAAAATGACCTATACGTACTGATATGATCAGCCTATCCGTACTGCCTGGAAGGACCAAGGACTGTCCAGACTGGTCCATCAGGCCATGAAAAATAGACCCATACGTACTGATAGGCTGATATGATCAGCCTTATCTGTAGTGAATGGAAGGATTTAACTCAACGGACATTGGACTGTCCAGACTGGACCCAACAGTACATGAAAAATGACCCATAAGTACGGATAGGCTGATACGATCAGCCATCTGTACTGCCTGGATGGACCAAGGACTGTTTAGACAGGTCCATCAGGCCATGAATAATCGACCAATACGTACTGATAGAATGATATGATCAGCCTTAACCGTACTGAATGTAAGGATTTAGCTAAACGGACCATGGACTGTCCGGACTGGTCCCATCAGTACATGAAAAATGACCCATACGTACTAATAGGCTGATACGGTCAGCCATCCGTACTGCCTGGAAGGACCAAGGATTGTCTTGATTGGTCCACAAGGCCATGAAAAATCGACCCATATGTACTGATAAACTTGTATGATCATCCTTCGCCGTACTAAATTATATGATTTAACTCAACGGACCATGGACTGTCCGGACTGGTCCCATCAGTACATGAAAAATGACCCATACGTACTGATAGGCTTATACGATCAGCAATCCATGCTGTCTGGAAGGACCAAGGACTGTCCAGACTGTTCGATCACCCCATGAAAAAACGATCCTTAGGTACTGATAGGCTGATATGGTCAGCCTTATCCGTACTGAGTGGAAGGATCTAACTCAACAGACCATGGAGTGTCCGGACTGGTCCCATCAGTACATGAAAAGTCACCCATACATATTGATAGGCTGATATAATTAGCCATCCGTACTGCCTAGATGGACCAAGGACTATCCAAACTGGTCCATCATGCCATGGAAAATTGACCCATACGTACTGATAAGCTGATATGATAAGCCTTAAACGTACTGAATGGAAGGATTTAACTCAACGGACCATGAAATGTCCAGACCGGTCGCATCAGTACATGAAAAATGACCCATACATACTGATAGGCTGATACGATCAGCCATTCATATTGGCTGGAACAACCAAGGAATGTCCAGACTGGTCCATCAGGCCATGTAAAATCGACCCATACGTATTGATAGACTGATATGATCATCCTAATCCATACTGAATGGATGGATTAAACACAACGGACCATGAACTGTCCGGACTGGTCCCATCATTACATAAAAAATGAGCCATACGTACTGATAGGCTGATACGATCAGCCTTCCGTACTTCCCTAAAGGACCAAGGAATGTCCAGACTGGTACATCAGGCCATGAAAATTGAGCCATAAGTCTTGATAGGCTGACATGATCAGCCTTATTCGTACTGAATGGAAGGATTTAACTAAACAGACCATAGACTTTCCCGACTGCTCCCATCAGTACATGAAAAATGACCTATACGTACTGATAGGCTGATACAATCATCAATCCATACTGCCTGGATGGACGAAGGACTGTCAAGACTGGTCTACCAGGCCATGAAAAATCGACCCGTACAGATTGATAAGCTGATATGATCAGCCTTATCTGTACTGAATGGAAGGATTTAACTCTACAGACCATGGACTGTCTGGACTGGTCCTATCAGTACATGAAAAATGACCCATACGTACTAATAGGCTAATACGGTCAGCCATCCGTACTGCCTGGAAGGACCAAGGATAGTCAAGATTGACCCATATGTACTGATAAGCTGGTATGATCATCCTTATCCGTACTGAATTGAATGATTTAACTCAACGGACCATGGACTGTCCGGACTGGCCCCATCAGTACAAGAAAAATGCCCCATGCGTACTGATAGGCTTATACGATCAGCAATCCGTGCTGTTTGGAAGGACCAAGGACTGTCCAGACTGTTCCATCACACCATGAAAAACCGATCCTTAGGTACTGATAGGCTGATATGGTCAGCCTTATCCGTACTGAATGGAAGGATTTAACTCAACAGACCTTGGAGTGTCCGGACTGGTCCCATCAGTACATGAAAAGTCACCCATATGTAGTGATAGGCTGATATAATTAGCCATCCGTACTGCCTAGATGGACTAAGGACTATCAAGACTGGTCCATCATGCCATGGAAAATTTACCCATACGTACTGATAAGCTGATATGATAAGCCTTAACCGTACTTAATGGAAGGATTTAACTCAACAGACCATGAAATGTCCAGACAGATCGCATCAGTACATGAAAAATGACCCATACATACTGATAGGCTTATACGATCAGCCATTCGTATTGGCTGGAGGGACCAGGGACTGTCCAGACAGGTCCATCAGGCCATGTAAAATTGTCCCATATGATTGATAGACTGATATGATCATCCTTATCCATACTGAATGGATGGATTAAAAACAACGAACCATAAACTGTCCGGACTAGTCCCATCATTACATGAAAAATGACCCATACGTACTGATAGGCTGATACGATCAGCCATCCGTACTTCCCTGGAGGACCAAGGAATGTCCAGACTGGTACCTCAGGCCATGAAAAATTGAGCCATAAGTCTTGATAGGCTGATATGATCATCCTTATTCGTACTAAATGGAAGGATTTAACTCAACAGACCATGGACATTCCAGACTGCTCCCATCAGTACATCATAAATGACCTATACATACTGATAGGCAGATACGATCATCAATCCGTACTGCCTGGATGGACGAAGGACTGTCCAGACTGGTCTACCAGGCCATGAAAAATCGACCCATACAGATTAATAAGCTGATATGATCAGCCTTATCTGTACTGAATGGAAGGATTTCACTAAACAGACCATGGACTGTCTGGACTGGTCCCATCAGTACATGAAAAATGACCAATACGTACTGATAGGCTGATACGATCAGCCATTCTTACTGCCTGGAAGGACCAAGGACTGTCTAGACTGGTCCATCAGGCCATGAAAAAACGACCCATACGTACTAATAGGCTGATATGATCAGCCTTATCCGTACTGAATGGAAGGATTTAACTCAACGTACCATAGACTTTCCAGACTGCTCCCATCACTACATGAAAAATGACCCATACGTACTGATAGGCTGATACGATCAACCATTTTTACAGCCCGGATGGACGAAGGATTGTCCAGACTGGTCCATCAGGCCATGAAAAAATTGACCCATACATACTGATAGGCTGATATGATCAGCCTTACCAGTACTGAATGGAAGGCTTTAACTCAACGGACCATGGACTGTCCAGACTGGCCCCATCAGTACATGAAAAATGACCCATACATACTGATAGGCTGACCCGAACAACCATCCGTACTGCCTGGAAGGACCAAGGACCGTCCAGACTGGTCCATCAGGCCATGTAAAATCGACCCATACATATTGATAGACTGATATGATCAGCCCTATCCGTAATGAATGGAAGGATTTAACTCAGCGGATGATTGACTGTCCGGACTGGTCCCAACAGAACATGAAAAATGACCCAGACATACTTATAGGCTGATACGATTAGCCATCCATACTGCCTGAAAAGACCATGGACAATCCAGACTAGTCCATGAGGCCGTGAAAAATCGACCCATACGTACTGATAGGCTGATATGATAAGCCTTATCCGTACTGAATGGTTGGATTTAACTCAACGGAACATGGACTGTCCAGACTGCTCCACTCAGTACATGAAAAATGACCCATACATACTGATAGGCTGATATGATCAGCCATCTGTACTGCCTGGAAGGACCAAGGTCTTTGCAGGCTGGTCCCCCAGGCCATGAAAAATCGACCCATACGTCCTGAAAGGATGATATGATCAGCCTTATCCATACTGAATTGAAGGATTTAACTCAACGGACCAGGAACTGTCCGGACTGCTCCCATCAGTACGTGAAAAATGACCAATACGTACTAATAGGCTGATACGATCAGCCATCCATACTGCATGGATGGACCAAGGAATTTCCAGACTGGTCCATCAGGCCATGTATAATCGACCCATACGTACTGATAGACTGATATGGTCAGCCTTATCCGTACTGAATGGACAGATTTAAGTCAACAGACCATGAAGTGTACGTACTGGTCCCATCGGTATATGAAAAATGACCTATACGTACTGATAAGCTGATACAATCATCAATCCATACAGTGCAGACTGGTCCATCATGCCATGAAAAATCGACCCATATGTACTGATAGGATTATATGATCAGCCTTATCCATATTGAATGGAAGCATTTAACTCAATGGACCATGGACTGTCCAGACTGGTCCCATCAGTACATGGAAAATGACCCATATGTACTGATAGGCTGATACGATCAGCCATCCATACTGCCTGGAAGGACCAACGACTTTCCAGGCAGGTCCATTAGGCCATGAAAAATCGAATCATACTTACGGATAGGCTGATATGATCAGCCTCATCCATACTGAACGGAAGGATTTAACTCAACGGACCATGGACTGTCAGTACTGGTCCCATCAGTACATGAAAAATGACCCATACGTACTGATAGGCTGATACGATCAGCAATCCGTACTTCCCCGAAGGACCAAGGAATGTCCAAACTGGTCCATCGGGCCATAAAAAATCGACCCATACTAACTGTTAGGATGATATGATCAGCCTTATCTGTAGTGAATGGAAGGATTTAACTCAACAGACCATGGACTGTCCAGACTGGTCCCAACAGTACAAGAAAAATGATCCATAAGTACGGATAGGCTGATACGATCAGCCATCTGTACTGCTTGGATGGACCAAGGACTGTCGAGACAGGTCCATCAGGCCATGATTAATCGACCAATACGTTTTGATAGGCTGATATGATCAGCCTTAACCGTACTGAATGGAAGGATTTAACTAAACGGACCATGGACTGTCCGGACTGGTCCCATAAGTACATGAAAAATGACCCATACATACTAATAGGCTGATACGGTCAGCCATCCGTACTTCCTGGAAGGACCAAGGATTGTCTTGACTGGTCCATAAGGCCATGAAAAATCGACCCATACGTACTGATAAGCTGGTATGATCATCCTTATCCGTACTGAATTGAATGATTTAACTCAACAGACCATGGACTGTCCGGACTGGTCCCATCAATACATGAAAAATGGCCCATACGTACTGATAGGCTTATACGATCAGCAATCTGTGCTGCCTTAGGTACTGATAGGCTGATATGGTCAGCCTTATCCGTACTGAATGAAATGATTTAACTCAACAGACCATGGAGTGTCCGGACTGGTCCCATCAGTACATGAAAAGTCACCCACACGTACTGATAGGCTGATATAATATGCCATCCGTCTTGCCTAGATGGACCAAGGACTATCGAGACTGGTCCATCATGCCATGGGAAATTGACCCATACGTACTGATAAGCTAATATGATAAGCCTTAACCTTACTGATTGGAAGGATTTAACTCAACGGACCATGAAATGTCCAGACCGGTCGCATCAGTACATGAAAAATGACCCATGCATACTGATAGGCTGATACGATCAGCCATTCGTATTGGCTGGAAGGACCAAGGACTGTCCAGACAGGTCCATCAGGCCATGTAAAATAAAGCCATACATATTGATAGACTGATATGATCATCCTTATCCATACTGAATGGATGGATTAAACACAACGGACCATGAACTGTCCGGGCTGGTCCCATCAGTACATGAAAAATGACCCATACGTACTGATAGGCTGTTACAATCAGCCATCCGTACTTCCCTGAAGGACCAAGGAATGTCCAGACTGGTACATCAGGCCATGAAAAATTGAGCAATACGTCTTGATAGGCTGATATGATCAGCCTTATTCGTACTGAATGGAAGGATTTAACTCAACAGACCATGGACTTTCCAGACTGCTCCCATCAGTACATGAAAAATGACCTATACGTACTGATAGGCTGATACGATCATCAATCCGTACTGCCTGGATGGAAGAAGGACTGTCCAGACTGGTCTACAAGGTCATGAAAAATTGACCCATACGTACTGATAGGCTGATATGATCAGCCTTATCTTGACTAAATGGAAGGATTTAACTCAACATACCATGGATTGTCTGGATTGGTCCCATCAGTACTTGAAAAATGATACATACTTACTGATAGGCTGATACGATAAGCCATCCATACTGCCCAGAAGGACCAAGGACTGTCCAGACTGGTCCATAAGGCCATCAAAAATCGACCCATTCGTACTGATAGGCTGATATGATTAGCCTTATCCATACTGAATTGAAGGATTTAACTCAATGGACCATGGACTGTCTGGACTGCTCCCATGAGTACATTAAAAATGACCAATACATACTGATAGGCTATTACGATCAACCATCCTTACTGCCTGGAAGGACCAAGGACTGTCTAGACTAGTCCATCAGGCCATGAAAAATCGACCCATACGTTCTGATAGCCTGATATGATCAGCCTTATCTGTACTGCCTGGAAGGACCAAGGACTGTCCAGACTGGTCCATCAGGACATGAAAAATAGACCCATACGTACTGATAGGCTGATATGATCAGCCTTATCTGTAGTGAATGGAAGGATTTAACTCAACGGACCATGGAATGTCCAGACTGCTCCCTACAGTACATGGAAAATGACCCATATGTACTGATAGGCTAATACGATAAGCCATCCGTACTACTTGGAAGGACCAAGGACTGTCCAGACTGGTCCATCAGGCCATGAAAAATAGACCCATAGGTACTCATAGGCTGATATGATCTGCCTTATTTGTAGTGAATGGAGGATTTAACGCAACGGACCATGGACTGTCAAGACTGGTCCCAACTATACATGAAAAATGACCCATAAGTACGGATAGGCTGATACGATCAGCCATCTGTACTGCCTGTATAGACCAAGGACTGTCGAGACAGGTCCATCAGGCCATGAATAATCGACAATTACATTTTGATAGGCTGATATGATCAGCCTTAACCATACTGAATGGAAGGATTTAACTAAACGGACCATGGACTTTCCAGACTGGTCCCATAAGTACATGAAAAACGACCCATACATACTAATAGGCTGATACGGTCAGCCATCCGTACTTTCTGGAAGGACCAAGTATTGTCTTGTCTGGTCCATAAGGCCATGAAAAATCGACCTATACGTACTGATAGGCTGATATGGTCAGCCTTATCCGTACTGAATGGAATGATTTAACTCAACAGACCATGGAGTGTCCGGACTGGTCCCATCAGTACATGAAAAGTCACCCACACGTACTGATAGGCTGATATAAGTTTCCATCCGTACTGCCTAGATGGACCAAGGACTATCCAGACTGGTCCATCATGCCATGGAAAATTGACCCATACGTACTGATAAGCTGATATGATAAGCCTTAACCTTACTGATTGGAAGGATTTAACTCAACGGACCATGAAATGTCCAGACCGGTTGCATCAGTACATGAAAAATGACCCATGCATACTGATAGGCTGATACGATCAGCCATTCGTATTGGCTGGAAGGACCAAGGACTGTCCAGACTGGTCCATCAGGCCATGTAAAATCAACCCATACATATTGATAGGCTGATATGATCAGCCTTATCCATACTGAATTGAAGGATTTAAACTCAATGGAACATGGACTGTAGTGAATGGATGGATTAAACACAACGGACCATGAACTGTCCGGACTGGTCCCATCAGTACATGAAAAATGACCCATACGTACTAATAGACTGTTACAATTAGCCATCCGTACTTCCCTGAAGGACCAAGGAATGTCCAGACTGGTACATCAGGCCATGAAAAGTTGAGCCATACGTCTTGATAGGCTGATATGATCAGCCTTATTCGTACTGAATGGAAGGATTTAACTCAACAGACCATGGACTTTCCAGACTGCTCCCATCAGTACATGAAAAATGACCTATACGTACTGATAGGCAGATACGATCATCAATCCGTACTGCCTGGATGGACGAAGGACTGTCCAGACTGGTCTACAAGGTCATGAAAAATCGACACATACCTACTGATAGGCTAATATGATCAGCCTTATCTTGACTAAATGGAAGGATTTAACTCAACATACCATGTATTGTCTGGATTGGTCCCATCAGTACTTGAAAAATGATACATACTTACTGATAGGCTGATACGATCAGCCATCCATACTGCCCAGAAGGACCAAGTACTGTCCAGACTGGTCCATT
Organism: Sinapis alba; assembly: GCA_012274485.2. Lineage (NCBI taxonomy): Eukaryota > Viridiplantae > Streptophyta > Magnoliopsida > Brassicales > Brassicaceae > Sinapis > Sinapis alba. The sequence goes on along the minus strand of MU107001.1, from coordinate 11,781 downwards.
AGGCCATGAACTGTACTGACTGATCCCATCAGTACATGAAAAATGACCCACATCTACTGATAGGCTGATATGATCAACCATCCGTACTGCCTGGATGGACGAAGGACTGTCAAGACTGGTCCATTAGGCCATGAAAAAATCGACCCATAAATACTGATAGGCTGATATGATAAGCCTTATCTGTACTGGAAGGATTTAACTCAACGGACCATGTATTGTCCAGCATGGTCCCATCAGTACATGAAAAATGACCCATACATACTCATAGGCTGATACGATCAGCCATCCGTACTGCCTGTAAGGACCAAGGACTGTCCAGACTGGTCCATCAGGCCATGTAAAATCGACCCATACGTATTGATAGGCTGATATGATCAGCCTTATCCATACTGAATTGAAGGATTTAAACTCAATGGAACATGGACTGTACATGTAAAATGACCCATACATACTGATAGGCTTATACGATCAGCAATCCGTGTTGCCTGAAAGGACAAAGGTCTGTCCAGACTGGCCCATCAGGCCATGAAAAATTGACCCTTAGGTACTGATAGGATGATATGATCAGCCTTATCTTTACTGAACGGAAGGATTTAACTCAACAGACCATGACTGTCCGTACTGGTCCCATCAGTACATGAAAAATGACCCATACGTACTGATAGGCTGATACGATCAGCCATCCGTACTTCCCTGAAGGACCAAGGAATGTCCAGACTGGTCCATCAGGCCATGAAAAACCGACCCATACGTACTGTTAGGTAGATATAATCAGTCTTATCTGTACTGAATGGAAGGATTTAAATCAACGGGCCATGGACAGTCCAGACAGGTCCCATCAGTACATGAAAAATGACCCATACATTTTTATAAGCTGATTTGATCAGCCACCCGTACTGCCTGGATGGACCAACGACTGTCCAGACATGTCCATAAGGCCATGAAAAATCGACCAATACGTACTGATAGGTTATATGGTCAGCCTTAACCGTACTGAATGGAAGGATTTAACTCAACGGACAGTGGACTGTCCGGACTGGTCCCATCAGTACATGAAAAATTACCCATAGCTACTGATAGGCTGATACGATCAGCCAACCGTACTGCCCAGAAGGACCAAGGACTGTCCAGACTGGTCCATCAGGCCATGAACTGTACTGACTGGTCTGATCAGTACATAAAAATTACCCACACGTACTGATAGGCTGATACGATCAACCATCCGTACTGCCTGGATGAACGAAGGACTGTCCAGACTGGTCCATCAGGCCATGAAAAAATCGACCCATACATACTGATCAGCCTTAACCGTACTGAATGGAAGGATTTAACTCAACAGACCATGGACTGTCTGGACTGGTCCCATCAGTACATGAAAAATGACCCATACATACTGATAGTCTGATACGATCAGCCATCCGTACTGCCTGTAAGGACCAAGGACTGTCTAGACTGGTCCATCAGGCCATGTAAAATCGACCCATATGTATTGATAGACTGATATGATCAGCCCTACCCGTAATGAATGGAAGGATTTAACTCAACAGACGATTGACTGTCTGGACTGCTCCCATCAGTACATGAAAAATGACCCATACGTACTTATAGGCTGATACGATCAGCCATCTATACTGCCTGGAAGGACCAAGGACTATCCAGACTAGTCCATCAGGCCATGAAAAATCGACCCATACGTACTGATAGGCTGATATGATCAGCCTTATCTGTACTGAATGGGAGCATTTAACTCAACGGACCATGGACTGTCCAGACTGGTCCCATCAGTACATGAAAAATGACCCATACGTACTGATAGGCTGATACGATCAGCCATCCGTACTGCCTGGAAGGACCAACGACTGTCCATGCAGGTCCATTAGGCCATGAAAAATCGAATCATACGTACTGATAGGCTGATATGATCAGCCTTATCAGTACTGAACAAAAGGATTTAACTCATCGGACCATCTGTACATGAAAAAGGACCCGTACGTACTGATAGGCTGATACGATCAGCCATCCGTACTTCCCTGAAGGTACAAGGAATGTCCAAACTGGTCCATCACGCAATGAAAAAACGACCCTTAGGTACTGATAGGCTGATATGGTCATCCTTATCCTTATTGAATGGAGGGATTTAACTCAACAGACCATGTAGTGTCCGGAATGGTCTAATCAGTACATGAAAAGTTACCCATACTTATTGATAGGCTGATACAATCAGCCATCCGTTCTACCTAGATGGACAAAGGACTATCCAGACTGGTCCATCATGCCATGAAAAATCGACCCATACGTACTAATAGGCTGATATGGTCAGCCTTAACCGTACTGAATGGAAGGATTTAACTCAACGGACCATGGACTGTCCGGACTGGTCCCATCAGTACATGAAAAATTACCCATAGCTACAGATAGGGTGATACGATCAGCCATTCGTACAGCCTGGAAGGACCAAGGACTATCCAGACTGGTCCATCGGGCCATGAAAGTCGACCAATACATACTGATAGGCTGATATGATCGGACCTGTTCGTACTGAATTGAAGGATCTAATTCAACGGACCATGAACTTCCCGGACTGGTCCCATCAGTACATGAAAAATGACCTATACGTACTGATAGGATGATACGATCATCAATTCGTACTGCCTGGAAGGGCCATGTACAGTCCATACTGGTCCATCAGGCAATGAAAACTCGACCCATACGTACTGATAACATTATATGATCACCGTTATTTGTACTTAATAGAGGGATTTAACTCAACAGACTATAAACTGTCAAGACTGGTCCATCAGGCCATGAAAAATCGACCCATACGTACTGATAGGCTGATATGATCAGCCTAATCTGTACTGAATGGAAGTATTTAACTCAACGGAACATGGACTGTCCAGACTGGTCCCATCAGTACATGAAAAATGACC
>MU107000.1:6841-46194 GCA_012274485.2 Sinapis alba | reverse complement strand
TTTACAAAACATTAAAAACTACAAAATTTGAAAAATACATCACTTACCGAAAAAATCAATATTTTCTTAGGGGTTAGCCCACATATTTTAAGAAAAAATCAAAAATTATGACAATCTTGTTTTAATGCATAGTTGCATTTTTCACTGACATAGGATGATGGTCAAAGAGGTTTGGATCCTTTGTTGTCTCCGTTTCTCTAAAGAATTGATATTTTTTTAATGTTTATTCCACTAATTTTTATAGTATATGATGTTTTATTAAATTATTTGCTTAAAAATTAGAAATGCTGTCAATATACCATGAAATAGAGTATAGAATACATTAATACAACTAAAAAGTGTGGTTAGAAATTGTACAAAACATTAAAAACTACAAAATTTGGAAAATACATCACTTACCAAAAAACTCAATATTTTTGTAGGGGTTAGCCCACATATTTTAAGAAAAATTCAAAAATTATGACAATCTTGTTTTAATGCATAGTTGCATTGTTCACTGACATAGGATGATGTTCAAAGAGGTTTGGATCCTTTGTTGTCTCCGTTTCTCTAAAGAATTGATATTTTTTTAATGTTTATTCCACTATTTTTTATAATATATGATGTTTTCTTAAATTATTTGCTTAAAAATTAGAAATGATGTCAATATACCCTGAAATAGAGTATAGAATACATTAATACAAATAAAAAGTGTGGTTAGAAATTGTACAAAACATTAAAAACTACAAAATTTGGAAAATACATCACTTACCGAAAAACTCAATATTTTTGTAGGGGTTAGCCCACATATTTTAAGAAAAAATCAAAATTATGACAATCTTGTTTTAATGCATAGTTGCATTGTTCACTGACATAGGATGATGGTCAAAGAGGTTTGGATCCTTTGTTGTCTCCGTTTCTCTAAAGAATTGATATTTTTTTTAATGTTTATTCCACTATTTTTTATAGTATATGATGTTTTCTTAAATTATTTGCTTAAAAATTAGAAATGATGTCAATATACCCTGAAAAAGAGTATAAAATACATTAATACAAATAAAGAGTGTGGTTAGAGATTTTAAAAAACATTAAAAACTACAAAATTTGGAAAATACATCACTTACCGAAAATCTCAATATTTTCGTAGGGGGTTAGCCCACATATTTTAAGAAAAATTCAAAAATTATAAAAATCTTGTTTTAATGCATAGTTGCATTGTTCACTGACATAGGATGATGGTCAAAGAGGTTTGGATCCTTTGTTGTCTCCGTTTTTCTAAAAAATTGATATTTTTTTAATATTTATTCCACTAATTTTTATAGTATATGATGTTTTATTAAATTATTTGCTTAAAATTAGAAATGATGTCAATATACTCTGGAAAAGAGTATAGAATACATTAATAAAAATAAAGAATTTGGTTAAAATTTTACAAAACATTTAAAACTACAGAAAAATACATCACTTACCGAAAAAATCAATATTTTCGTAGAGGTTAGCCCACATATTTTAAGAAAAATTCAAAAATTATGACAATCTTGTTTTAATGCATAGTTGCATTGTTCATTGACATAGGATTATAGTCAAAGAGGTTTGGATCCTTTTTTTTGTCTCCGTTTCTCTAAAGAATTGATTTTTTTTTTAGTGTTTATCCACTAATTTTTATAGTATATAATGTTTTATTAAATTATTTGTTTAAAAATTAGAAATGATGTCAATTTACCGTGAAATAGAGTATACAATACATTATTAAAATAAAGAATGGGGTTAGAAATTTTACAAAACATTAAAAACTACAAAATTTGAAAAATACATCACTTACCGAAAAACTCAATATTTTTGTAGGGGTTAGCCCACATATTTTAAGAAAAATTCAAAAATTATGACAATCTTGTTTTAATGCATAGTTGCATTGTTCACTGACATAGGATGATGGTCAAAGAGGTTTGGATCCTTTGTTGTCTCCGTTTCTTTAAAGAATTGATTTTTTTAGTGTTAACGACTAATTTTTATAGTATATGATGTTTTATTAAATTATTTGTTTAAAAATTAAAAATGATGTCAATATACTCTGGAATAGAGTATAGAATACATTAATACAAATAAAGAATGTGGTTAAAAATTTTACAAAACATTAAAAACTACAAAATTTGAAAAATAAATCACTTACCAAAACAATTAATATTTTCGTAGGGGTTAGCCCACATATTTTAAGAAAAAAATCAAAAATTATGACAATCATGTTTTAACGAATAGTTGCATTGTTCACTGACATAGGATGATGGTCAAAGAGGTTTGGATCCTTTGTTGTCTCCGTTTCTCTAAAGAATTGATTTCTTTTTTAGTGTTTATCCACTAATTTTTATGGTATATGAAGTTTTATTAAATTATTTGTTTAAAAATTAGAAATGATGTCAATTTACTGTGAAATAGAGTATAGAATACATTAATACAAATAAAAATGTGGTTAGAAATTTTACAAAATATTAAAACTACAAAATTTGGAAAATACACCACTTACCGAAAAACTCAATATTTTCGTAGGGGTTAGCCCATATATTTTAAGAAAAAATCAAAAATTATGACAATCTTGTTTTAATGCATAGTTGCATTGTTCACTGACATAGGATGATGGTCAAAGAGGTTTGGATCCTTTGTTGTCTCCGTTTCTCTAAAGAATTGATTTCTTTTTTAGTGTTTATCCACTAATTTTTATGGTATATGAAGTTTTATTAAATTATTTGTTTAAAAATTAGAAATGATGTCAATTTACTGTGAAATAGAGTATAGAATACATTAATACAAATAAAAATGTGGTTAGAAATTTTACAAAATATTAAAACTACAAAATTTGGAAAATACACCACTTACCGAAAAACTCAATATTTTCGTAGGAGTTAGCCCATATATTTTAAGAAAAAATCAAAAATTATGACAATAATGTTTTAACGCATAGTTGCATTGTTCACTGACATAGGATGATGGTCAAAGAGGTTTAGATCCTTTGTTGTCTCCGTTTCTCTAAAGAATTGATATTTTTTTAATGTTTATTCCACTAATTTTTATAGTATATGATGTTTTATTAAATTATTTGCTTAAAAATTAGAAATGTTGTCAATATACCCTGAAATAGAGTATAGAATACATTAATAAAAATAAAGAATATGGTTAGAAATTTTACAAAACATTAAAACTCCAAAATTTGGAAAATACATCACTTACCGAAAAACTCAATATTTTCGTAGGGGGTTAACCCACATATTTTAAGAAAAATTCAAAAATTTATGACAATCTTGTTTTAATGCATAGTTGTATTGTTCACTGACATAGGATGATGGTCAAAGGGGTTTGGATCCTTTGTTATCTCCGTTTCTCTAAAGAATTAATATTTTTTTAATGTTTATTCCACTAATTTTTATAGTATATGATGTTTTATTAAATTATTTGCTTAAAATTTAGAAATGATGTCAATATACCCTGAAATAGAGTATAAAATACATTAATACAAATAAATAGTGTGGTTAGAAATTTTACAAAACATTAAAAACTACAAAATTTGGAAAATACATCACTTACTGAAAATCTTAATATTTTTGTAGGGATTAGCCCACATATTTTAAGAAAAATTCAAAAATTATGACAATCTTGTTTTAATACATAGTTGCGTTGTTCATTGACATAGGATTATGGTCAAAGAGGTTTGGATCCTTTGTTGTCTCCGTTTCTCTAAAGAATTGATATTTTTTAATGTTTACTCCACTAACTTTTATAGTATATGATTTTTATTAAATTATTTGCTTAAAAATTAGAAATGATGTCAATATACCCTGAAATAGTGTATAGAATACATTAATACAAATAAATAATGTAGTTAAAATTTTTACAAAACATTAAAAACTACAAAATTTAAAAAATACATCACTTACCAAAAAAATCAATATTTTCGTAGGGGTTAGCCCACATATTTTAAGAAAAAAAATCAAAAATTATGACAATCATGTTTTAACGCATAGTTGCATTGTGCACTGACATAGGATGATGGTCAAAGAGGTTTGGATCCTTTGTTGTCTCCGTTTCTCTAAAGAATTGATATTTTTTAATGTTTATTCCACTAATTTTTATAGTATATGATGTTTTATTAAATTATTTGCTTAAAAATTAGAAATGATGTCAATATACTCTGGAATAGAGTATAGAATACATTAATACAAGTAAATAATATGGTTAAAAATTTTACAAAACATTAAAAACTATAAAATTTGAAAAATACATCACTTACCGAAAAAATCAATATTTTCGTAGGGGTTAGCCCACATATTTTAAAAAAAAATCAAAAATAATGACAATCATGTTTTAATGCATAGTTGCATTGTTCACTGACATAGGATGATGGTCAAAGAGGTTTGGATCCTTTGTTGTCTCCGTTTCTCTAAAGAATTGATTTCTTTTTTAGTGTTTATCCACTAATTTTTATGGTATATGAAGTTTTATTAAATTATTTGTTTAAAAATTAGAAATGATGTCAATTTACTGTGAAATAGAGTATAGAATACATTAATACAAATAAAAATGTGGTTAGAAATTTTACAAAACATTAAAACTACAAAATTTGGAAAATACACCACTTACCGAAAAACTCAATATTTTCGTAGGGGTTAGCCCACATATTTTAAGAAAAAGTCAAAAATTATGACAATCATGTTTTAACGCATAGTTGCATTGTTCACTGACATAGGATGATGGTCAAAGAGGTTTGGATCCTTTGTTGTCTCCGTTTCTCTAAAGAATTGATATTTTTTTAATGTTTATTCCACTAATTTTTTTAGTATATGATGTTTTATTAAATTATTTGCTTAAAAATTAGAAATGTTGTCAATATACCCTGAAATAGAGTATAGAATACATTAATACAAATAAAAATGTGGTTAGAAATTTTACAAAACATTAAAACTACAAAATTTAAAAAATACACCACTTACCTAAAAACTCAATATTTTCGTAGGGGTTAGCCCACATATTTTAAGAAAAAATCAAAAATTATGACAATCATGTTTTAACGCATAGTTGCATTGTTCACTGACATAGGATGATGGTCAAAGAGGTTTGGATCCTTTGTTGTCTCCGTTTCTCTAAAGAATTGATATTTTTTAATGTTTGTTTCACTAATTTTTATAGTATATAATGTTTTATTAAATTATTTGCTGAAAAATTAGAAATGTTGTCAATATACCGTAAAATATAGTATAGAATACATTTATAAAAATAAAGAATGTGGTTAGAAATTTTACAAAACATTAAAACTACAAAATTTGGAAAATACATCACTTACCGAAAAACTCAATATTTTCTTAGGGGTTTGCCCACAAATTTAAACAAAAAATCAAAAAAATATGACAATCTTGTTTTAATGCATAGTTGCGTTATTCACTGACATAGGATGATGGTCAAAGTGGTTTGGAGCCTTTGTTGTCGCTGCTTCTCTAAAGAATTGATATTTTTGTAATGTTTATTCCACTAATTTTTACAGTATATGATGTTTTATTAAAATATTTGCTTAAAAATTAGAAATGATGTCAATATACTCTGAAATAGAGTATATAATACATTAATACAAATAAAGAATATGGTTAGAAGTTTTACAAAACATTAAAAACTACAAAATTTGGAAAATACATCACTTACCGAAAAACTCAATATTTTCGTAGGTGTTATCCCACATATTTTAAGAAAAAATCAAAAATTATGACAATCATGTTTTAACGCATAGTTGCATTGTTCACTGACATAGGATGATGGTCAAATAGGTTTGGATCCTTCGTTGTCGCCGTTTCTCTAAAGAAATGATATTTTTTTAATGTTTATTGCACTAATTTTTATAGTATATGATGTTTTATTAAATTATTTGTTTAAAAATTAGAAATGTTGTCAATATACTTAAAATCTACCTAAATCAGTTAAATAACTACTAAGAAATCTCTATTCCCTAGAGAAACGGAGACAACAAAAGTCCAAAACCCCTTTGACCATCATCCTATGTCAGTGAACGATGCAACTATGCATTAAAACAAGATTTTTATATTTTTGAATTTTTCTCAAAATATGTGGGTTAACCCCTATGAAAATATTGAGTTTTCGGTAAAAACATTGTGTACTAAAACTTATATTCTTTAGTTTTTTTGAAAAATATAAATTCATTCTAAATTTTTATTATTGTATTCCAAACCTTTTTCATGGTACGTAGACATCATTTATAATTTTAAACAACTAATTTAGTAAAACTTCAAAAACTACATAAATCAGTAGAATAACCACTAAAAATCTATACTCTCTAGAGAAACGGAGACAATAAAAGTCTCAAACCTCTTTGACCATCATCCTATGTCAGTGAACGATGCAAATATGTATTAAAACTAGATTTTCATACTTTTGTATTTTTCTCAAAATATATGGGTTAACCCCTACAAAAATATTGAGTGTTTGGTACAAAAATCAATGTACTAAAACTTATATTCTTTAGTTTAAAAAAAATTATAAACTCATTCTAAATTTGTATTAATTTAATCCAAATCTTTTTCATAGTACATGGACATCATTTATAATTTTAAACAATTAATTTAATAAAACTTCAAAAACTACCTAGATCAGTGGAATAACCACTAAAAACCTCTATTCTCTAGAAAACGGAGACGACAACAAAAGTCTCAAGCCTCTTTGACCATCATCCTATGTTAGTGTACGATGCAACTATGCATTAAAACAAGATTTTCATATTTTTAAATTTTTCTAAATTATAAACCCATTATAAATTTGTATTATTGTATTCCAAACTTTTTTCATGATACATGGACATCATTTATAATTTTAAATAATTTATTTAATAAAACTTCAAAAACTACCTAAATCAGTGAAATAACCACTAAAACCTCTATTCTCTAGAGAACGGAGACAACAAAAGTCTCAAACCTCTTTGACCATCATCATATGTTAGTGAACAATGCAACTATGCATTAAAACAAGATTTTCATATTTTTAATTATTCTTAAAATATGTGAGTTAACTCCTACGAAAATATAGAGTTTTCGGTAAAAACTCTATGTACTAAAACTTATATTCTTTAGTTTAAAAGAAAAATTATAAACTCATTCTAAATTTGTATTAATCTTTTCCAAACCTTTTTCATGGTACATGAACATCATTTATAATTTTAAACAATTAATTTTTATATTTTTGAATATTTCTCAAATGTTAATTAATCACGAACGAAAATATTAAGTTTTTGGTAAATGCTCTATATATTTAAATTTATATTCTTTAGTTTTTCAAAAAAATTATAAACCTATTATAAATTTGTATTAATGTATTTCAAACTTTTGGGTATCATTTCTATTCACATACTTTTGAATTTTATACTTCTGATAATCAATCCTATGTTTCGTAAGCCTTGGAATAACCAATAGTGAACCAATGAAATCAGTTTTGTTTTGTCTCTGACCGGCCAAGATTTATAACCCTAAAAGTCGTTTCTTTCTGGTTGTCTTCCTTCCTCCCTCTTCTCCGACCAAAGTTGGGACCTTCGGCGAGTTCGAGTTCCGACAAAATGAGTGAAGTCCTAAACGAAGAAGATGATGCAAAATAAGCAGCTGCTGATCGCTGAGTGTGAGTCCTCTTCTCGTCTTTAAGATTAAGAATCATGTATTCACTGATACTCCATGTAAAGAGGTCTACAAAGTTACAGAAACTGTGTAGTCTGAGTGTTCCCCTGAAGCTCGTATTCTCTGCTTACTCCATACCCTTCTCCTCTGCTACAACTCTGAGTCGAAAAGGTCAAAACTTTACAGTCTCTTACCTCGTTAACTCACTGGGTTTCACCACAAAACTCTCGGAATCAATCTCCAAGAAAGTCATCTTCGAGGACAAGGGCAACCCAGATTCAGTTCTGAGTCTTTTCAGAAGCTACGGATTCACAGAGACTCAGATCTCAAACATCATCACAGATTACCCAAAACTGCTTCTACTAGATGCTGAGACATCTCTCGCTCCAAAGCTTAAGTTTTTACATTCAATGAAAGGAGCTTCAACCTCTGAGTTCACAGAGATTGTCTCCACAGTTCCTAAACTCTTGGGTAAAAGAGGTGACAAAACTCTCAGTGTGTACTATGACTTCGTTAGAGATGTTATAGAAGCTGATAAGTACGAAGTGTTATCTCATTCTTCTTTGCCGCAGGGTAATCTTGAGAATAAGATCCGGAATGTATCTGCTTTGAGAGACTTAGGTGTGCCTCAGAGGTTGTTGTTTCATTTGCTTGTCTCTAGTTACCAACCTGTGTGTGGAAAAGAAAGGTTTGAAGAATCACTCAAGAAGGTTGTTGACAAAGGGTTTGATCCCACAACCTCAAAGTTTGTCCAAGCTTTACACGTTGTTTACCAGCTTAGCGACAGAACAGTAGAAGAGAAGGTTGATGTTTATAGAAAGCTAGGCTTCTCTGTGGGGGATGTGTGGGACATGTTCAAGAAATGGCCTAACTCTCTGAAGTTCTCGGGGAAGAAGGTAACTCAGACGTTTGAGACGCTAAAAAAGTGTGGATTGCTTGAGGATGAGGTTGTGGCAGTTTTGAAGAAGAATCCACAGTTCTTACGCATTTCAGAACAGAACATTGCCAACTCCATTGAGACATTTCTAGGGCTAGGATTCAGCAAGGGTGAGTTTGCAATGATGATCAAGCGATATCCTGTGTGCATTGGGTTTTCTGCAGAGACTGTTAAGAAGAAGACTGAGTTTTTAGTGGAGGAGATGGATTGGTCCTTAGAAACTGTGGTTTCTCACCCTCAGTTTTTTTCTTACAGCATGGAGAAGAGGATGGTACCAAGGTGTAACGTTATCAAAGCTCTCATGACTAAAGGATTGCTTGGGAGTGAACTTCCTTCAGTATGTTCTGTTTTGGCATGTACCGATAAAGTGTTTTTAAGAAGGTATGTGAGGAAGCATGATGACAAGGAGCTTGTGGCTGAGTTGATAGCTATCTTCACTAGAGTTCATAAGGCACCCCTAGGACAATGACCAACGTTAAGGATTTTATTTTCTATTAGGTTTTAGATAGATTATATGGTGAATCTTTTTAAATCTCAGTTTGACTTGCTTGCATTGGATATATCTGTTGAGACACTGAAGAAGAAGAAGAATGAGTTTATGGTGAAGCAGATGAATTGGGCACTAAGGTGTAACATTATCAAAAAAACTCTGATGTTACGAAGAACTCTAGGAAGTGAAGTCACTCCAATGCCATCTTTTTGGTGATTGCCAATCTTTCTTTTTGATGTTTTTGCGGCTGCAATGTTGTCAGCAATCTATGATGAATGCAAAGACCAAGATGGGTTTCTCTATCTGACTTAAAAGTGATGTTTTTAATTGTTGGAGGCTATATTTTTAAATAAATGTATATTTACTTTTTTAATGAAATATTTTGGTTATTTTGATATTTGGAGACTATATTTGTAACAAAAACTTTTTAATAGATATTATAGGGTATTTCTCAAAATATTATGAAGCTTTTAAAAAACAATTAGTGAGAATAAAACAAAAAATAGTTATAAATGCAGCCTACTTGTTAGAAAAATAAACATTTTATTTTAAAGAATATTTTGAGCCATGTCATATTTAACAAAACAAAAAAAAAAACATTCAATCGTGGGATGCACACCATACATAACTCACATGAAACTCGACAAGAAACTGAAAATAAACAAATACAATGATAGATTGATATCTTCAGAAGAAGAAAAAAGGGTGACACAGAAAATGTTCTTTCTTTTCATTTTCAAGAATTAGTCTCTTTCGTCTTCTTCTTGTGCACAAGATTCTTCATCCACTTGAAACTTATGAAGTCAACAATCTTGGCTTTGGTCTTGCTGGACTTCTTACCGCCGGCACTTTTGGTGTTATCTTCCTCCGGCATCTCTCCGATCCCTCCGGTTCCCCATTGATCCGCCCAACTTGGTGCTTCACTTGTCATATCTTTTCACAAAATAAATAGTCAACCATCTTAGTTCAAAAGTCATATCAAAATCTTCAATCAATAAAAGAAAAGTAAAATAAACATCTAGATTTTACATACCTCTAATGTGTTGAGAGGTGTTCCTTGGAGAGGAAAGACGATTTTGGTTAGCAAATGAGTGATGATGTGGAGAATGGAGACTACTGGATTAATAGTAGATGTGTTGTTCTTTTGTTTTAGAAAATGTTGTATAATATTATTTAGGTTGTCCTTTTTTGTTCAGGGTTGAAATCTTTAGATTTAATAATTTGTAAAAATATATTTATTTTATTTATTTTTGAGATTGTCTTTGGATGCACTTAACTCAAAGTTTGTTCGTTTCCGACTTGCAAAGCAAACGTTGTTATTTGAATATTTAGCTATAAAGCATAAGATGTAGGTCGAGATTTAAGATGTCTAAATGTCTCATACCATGTGACATATTTTTGTTCTGGCTAGTTTTTTTATTCAAACTAAAAGCCTTCCTTTGAACATAAATCCTATGAAAATTGCAAGTGCCACTACAAAATCATAAACTGTGGTAATTATTTTATAGACCACATAGAAAATCATAATAGCAAGATAATATAAAATTTATTGAATCATATAAATCATAGTAACAAAATCATATTAAAGTACCATAAGAAACTAGTCCTCATGGAAACTGTTAAATTATTTGCTTGCAGCTCCACCAACAGCCAAGAGAATGGTAACTTATTCAGAGGTTATGGCAATGACAAAAACGTTCTTGGTACCAAGGAGGGTTTGATGATCATCTATCACGGCACTTGACCATCATCATAAAACCATCTCTACATGAATCCTCGGCCCATACATCTTGAACATGTCTAGTTCAATATATTCTTCTCCAAGTATGGAAAAGAGAATTTCCCACACATCTTCCACAGTAAAGCCTAAATTCTATAGACACTGATCTATCTTTGTTTCTATTGTTTTGTCACTTAATCTGTTAATGCTTCTATATGAAAAGGTATTGTTCAAATCCTAAAAAATCTAAATTATGCATATTATGCAAAAATAGTTTCATGAAATCTTCATGGTGCAAAGAATACTTGTAAAATGTGGATTTTATAGGTCGGTTCGGATGGGTACAATAAGGTATGACATGTAGAACAGTCAATTGTAGAATTATCATGGTGCAAAGAATACTTGTAATAGAATTAGCCAGAGGTTAAACCTTATTCCATGGAGGATCAGAGTATATATGAGTGATGATAACTGCTCGACTTTCAACGGAACTAAGGTCTTGTAATTAATTGAGCAGAACCCGGTGACAGAACCGGAGTTTAAAGAGTGTCCTTAAAACGACAAGTTTTGATTGCTGCACAAATATAAAACTGATTTCATTGGTTATTTTATTTATTATTGGTTCAATAGGCCGGTCAGAGGCAAATCTAAACTCGTACAATTGCTTAATCGGTTTACTGTTGGTTCATTACTGTCAGGGACTGGACACAAATGTTCCTTACTTGTCTTATATCCATTATTTGATATGTACTCACCTTTTTAAATATTTGTTTTTGTCAAGTCCAATACCAAACCATTAAATTTTGCTACTTGCAAATGCATGACAAGTAACAAATATAAAAAAAAAATATTAATAACAAATATAACAAAAAAGATATTACTTAAATTTTAAAAGCGACACAGTTTGATATTACTCGTTACTTTACAATTTGAAAAGAAAATAATAATTAGACCGTAAAAATATAAGCCTTAAAAAAATATTTTTTATTGTAAGAACAATATATTCAAAACGAAATGAGTATGTCTTTTGTTCCTTCTTTTTCTTTATAATAGGCACAAGTATTTTGTTTTAAGTAATTCTCTTGTTTTTCTCCAAGCCGAATAAACAAAGAAACTTTTATAAGTCCAAAAATTTATTACTCACATAAAGAAATCTAAAGTATCAACTATACGCAAATAGCAAGTAATTAGCTTACACCCACCCAAACCTAGAAGTGGACACAATTAATTGTTACTTAGTATGTACTTGACTCATAAGTTCGGATACTTAGTTTGACTAAGTAAAATATCAGTAATCTATTCAAATTATTTGTAAGTAAAAGACAAGTATCAAATTATAAGATATTCTTTATAAAGAATAAAGTAATTTAGCTTTGAATTCCAAAATATTATCAAATAACTTCCAAGTAATTTATAAATAATAAATAATAAAACGAAGACAAATAACTTACACATGTATCAATTTAGCTGTGTATACTCAGAGCTTGGAGATTTTTGGTACGCCTCTACTCTAGCTTTTGGGGATTGTGCATATCATGTCACAATGATCATCAGCTAAAGTCACATTTTCACATACCAAAAATACAAACTTCACTTAAACAGTATCTCCAGTACCTCCTCCGCTCTTAAGTGACATTTGGTGTTGCTATATTAGAAATGAAACAGTCTTTTCTACAGTTTTTGCTGAGTTTGATTAAGTCTCTCTCTCTCTCTCTGATCTCTTCATACCATGCAGGAGATGCATAGAGTAAGGACATCTCACCAACTGCTTCATTGTTCATGAATATACTAAAACTGATGATTGTTAAGCTACAAACACATACAGAAGAAAACATGTTGGATCCATAAGGCACTCATAAACAGGAACAAGATTTTTGGCAATGATTACTAGAGTCAGGAACAAAATTTTGAGCTTCCACACTATTGACTCGTCTTGTCATATTTCTGGGAATGATTACTAGAGTTAGAAACAAGATTTTTAATAAATGTGTATGATTCTTTCTGATTCTTTGTCATGAAATCTCTATTTTCAACAACAAAATGCAGATCACAATTGTATGGGAATGCCCAATAATAATTAGAGATCAAATCTATAAGGATTAAGGTTACATTACAAGTCTAAGAGAGCAGAGTTAAACTGAACAAAAAAAAGTTATTTGATTTTTAGTTTCTAGTTGTAAGAATGTAAATAGCAGAATATAAAATGATGTAAACAAATGAATTAAAACGCTAGTCTCAGTAGAAGAAAATCTGGAAAATACATACTATAATTCGATAAACACTCAAAATAAGATTTAAATCTGACAACGTAGTTTATCAGTTACACATGACACTTCTGCTTTATATTGACAACATAAATATATTTAGTCAAAATCAACACTATATAAAGTTTTTGTTTGAAGAAAAAAGAGAGAACCATGTTTTACCATTTAAAACATTACATAAATAATTCATAACTTTTAATGGTTATTTAGTAAATTATATATTTATGTAGCTGTTGGTGCTAATTTTTCTTTACTGAAAGGTTGTGATTGCAAATGCGGTTTGCTATACATTTATATAAAAAAAAAAATCTCACAAGAATAATTTAAAACATATAGTATAATTTTCTACTGTAAAAATATTTCTGTAAAAACAATTTTGATTTTTTAAACCACACAGGTATATAATAAAAATAATTTGAACTATCTTATAAACTTTTAAAACTTTAAATATTAGATATGTGGCAGTATATACTGAAATCTTGAGACTTTTCAATTTTTTTTAAATATTTATATATTTTAAATTATTTAGTATACATTTTAAATTTTAGAAAATAACAAAATTATCTAAGTCAAGTATAGTATACATTATTAGTATATAGTATTGAAGATTCACAACATTATTAAATTAGAACATAATTAATTTTGAGAACCAAAAATGTTTTAAAATATTAAATATTTCAAATCATTATCCTTTTCTTACAAGATAAATTTGAAATTTTGTGTAAGTGTTATCATAAAAACAACGAATATGATTCTAACTAATTATGTATTATTTCATATAAATATTAGATATATACAATCATTGACTCTAAGAAAAACATGTAAGATAATTGATGTAAGAAAATAATACTTAACATGTAAGATAATTGATGTAAATATAACTAGCATAGACAACTTTAATCTTTACAACATAAACCAAAATTAATAAATAATTAAATGAAATACCTACCATAAATCTATCTAAAAATAAAATTCTAATTTGATAAAACTTTAAACATTTAAGGCATATTTTCATACTAGTTTAAAATTTTAAATCAAAATGAAATAAAATCAAGTTAAGTGTTAATTAGATCCTAGTTTTTCACTTTTTCTTAAGAGAAAGGTTATGATTGCAAAGGCGGATTGCTATACTTTTAACAAAAAGGAAAGAAGTTCGGATAAATCATTTGCATCATATAATATAATTTCACTTTTATTTATAATATTTTGATGCTCTTATTACATCACTGTCAATATCTTTAAGAAGCGATATATGAGATTATTACAAAGCAACCACATGTGTCTTCGGTGTCCCTCGGAGATTTCCTATAACACATTCCACCAATAGCAGTTTTTTTCAATTCCTTACATTTCTGATTGCAGTTGGGAATCTTCGAGCAAAGACCTATTGTTTCTAGACCAATCTTTGCTTCCGCAGGTTCTGAATTTTTATTTTAGTGATCAGTGAATTATGACTGTCTCGTAACAAACAAAGTATTATATGTTCAACTATAAATAAACGTTTAAATGGAGGCACAATATTTTATTAAATAGAAGGGTATAAATCATTTTCTTATTTTACATGCTTGGGTTAAGAGAATATGGAGATAATCAGATAACATAGCATAGGAAAAATATTTTGCTTGATGAAGCCATTATAGTTTGAAATTTGAGATAAATAAATTCATTTCTCGATTTGAAATATTCTAAAAGTATATTATTAACCTTGAAAACATAATCTTTTTGCATTATGTTTTAACTTTTTCATTATTTTATGAGGTTCAGTATTACAAACCATTTCATTAATAACTATATATACTACTGTGAGAAAATTCTATATATATAATTCAATAAAATATTATAACAAATATTTTTTGAGCAAAGTTCTATTGAAAATGTATAATCATTATTTCTATTACCGAATGGAAGAAAATTAGAATGATGATATCATAAAAAACTGCCAATCAAATGCCATTTTCATTAAACTCAATTAAACTAAATAGGCAAAATATCCAGTTTAACTCTTTTATTTAAGTTTATTATAAAATATAATTGCAAAATGTAGTTGGAAAATTTGATAAAAATATCTTTTGAAAAGGATATTGTACAAAGTGAATTGTAGTATTATGTGTGAAAGCATGAACATAACATTTTATCTAATACGTGTTCCTACGGTTAACATGTGGATCTGTATATCCCTGTTGGTAATTGTACAGTATATATCCCAAATATCTTGAAACAAGGAAAAAATATAATATATGATATTATACTATAATGAAACATATAAGATAATCATTTTTGGCTTACTTGGGGATATAAGAAGAGCAAGGCATAGAAGCAAAAGGAAGAAACATTTGCCAAATGAAACCATCTTCTTGTTTTTGTTTTGTGTTGTCCTCTTTTTTCCCCCAAGCTGAGTAGTACTCACAACCCTTCTCTGTTTTTATCCTATATATATATAAGTTCTGAAGAAAGTTAGATTCACTTTTATTTTATTATATTTTTTCAATTTATTATTATCGAATATATGGTATATTCACTTATTAAATTTACTATTTATTTTGAGATTTCTTTTGCAAGTATCCAACTACAGATTATAATTGTTATAGGATTTTTTTTAAATAAAAACCTCTTTAGTTAAGTAAATAACTTTTAACACAAAAAGTTAAGTAAATAATATTTATTATTTTTAGTTAACTAAATAATCTCAAGTTTTAAATGTTAGATTATATTCATATGATCATATCCTTAAAGATATCATATAAATTACACAAAAGTTTTGACAACATGCTTTACATGTATACTATACTTGACTTAGATAATTTTGTATTTGAAAATATGTTTATGAATACATTTAGTCATTTCTTAACACTAATGTTTGCTCGGTATCACATTTTTTTTAATTAAACAGATGTCATATATCTTATGTATTATTTGAGAAACATTACAACTTATGAAATAGGATACATGTTATTAGTAAAATCATTTGTAAGATTCTTAGAAAATAAATTGATACATCTAAACATATAATATAATTCTCATTAAGTAACTATTAAATCAATAAGTAATCTAAAAAGATTCTCTTATTTCTTTAAATAAAACTACATAATTACCTAATATAATTTAAATATATCTCATATATATTTTTTGAGAAACATTACAAATTGTAATATATGATATGTCTCTTCACTAAAATCATTATTATAATCTTAAGAAAAATAAGTTAATCTTTTCAAACATATAATATATTTTTTATTAAATAACTATTAAATCAATTATTAATCTATAAAAGAATATTCTTTCTTATTTTCTTAAATAAAAGCTATGTAATTACCTAATATGATTTAAATATATATGAAAATTACAGATTTCGAATAATAAATATTTGATACCCATTTATGTATCATTTATCATTTTTGTTTTATTTTATTTCATTTTATTAAAGTAAATTAAAAATCACATTTATCATATAAGAAATTTTTAATGTTATCTATGTTATATTTGATTTTTAAAACGATTATAAATTATTAAACTGTTAAAAATCTTATATTGAAAATTTTGTATTTAATGGTTAAAAATTTTTGTTGTCCCAATATACAAATAATCATATATCTATAAGAGTAAGAAGTTTCATTTAATATATATTCATCTTATATATAAATATATATGTCTATTTTAATATCGTTTAAGTTAAACTATATACAATATAAATATATAAATATATTTTTAATTTAAAAGTTGTATAAACATATATCATATTTGAACTGATAAAAAATAAATAGTTTTATGATTTTAATTTGATTAAAGCATTAAAATATATATCATATATATTATTATTTTTAAAAAATTTAAAACTTTTTTATTTAATAAATATTTTATAAAATATCTCACTCTATGCAAAGCATATAACATTAATATTTTTAGAACCGTCTAACTTCGCGCAAGATAAAAATCTTTACCTAGTTATTTAATAAAATAGCACGCGTTGGTAAAAATACAAAATCTATTTCGGTCAAGCCACACAAATAAATACTTACCAATTATTTTACCATTTTTCACCAATATAATTTACCTAATTATAGTTTTGAAATAAATTTATAATATATTACTTGATTAGTACAATAGAGGGATGATCATATGACTTATATTCAGTTTTATACAAAGATTATTGTCGACTACACGAATAATATACCATTACATGATCACACATTTGAATAGAAGTAATGTATTGAAAACTACATGAACTATATGAATACATGACAACATCTACACCATATATGCCGGATTTGAAAATTTGGCATCACTCAATAAAAATTTATTTGATATACTGATCATAAAAATAAACAAACATAAATCAAGCATTCAAAGTGTAAAGTTATACACCAAAAAACATGGGATAGCATACTAAAATATGTTAAAAATATGTTAACTAATATAAAAAATTATTGAATTACAACTAAATACAGTTTTGTACCTATCGAAATTATGTTGATGATATTATCAACATAACACATAATAGTTCATGGATATTGTCATGTGATTCATATAATTCATGTTATTTGTAATATGTTTTTCAGACGTGTAGTTATATAGTGGCGTATTATTCGTTCAATTAGTAATCATTTTCCTAACATATGATCCAAAAGTTATCATAATACTGTCATCTTTATATATTACTTAAGATTCTTTTAAATTTCTGATGTGGGAAGTGATTGACTGGACGGACTGTAACTATATTAAATTTACTGTAGAATTTTGCATGTAAATTTTTTGTTAACTTTAAAATTTATTGCTACAGCAATATATTTCATACAGCTAAAAATGAACTTTAGAAAATAAGGTTTTTACATTTATGTTTTTCTTATTAAAAAAAAAACTACTCCCTCTGTTTCATATTAAGTGTCGTTTTAGATTTGGACACACAGATTAAGAAAACATTTAATTTTCCATATTTCCTATATAAAAACATCATTACCCATACACCTAATCATATTTCAACCAATAGAAAATTAAATTAAAAAATAAAGTTAATAAATTTTGCATTGAAATCTGAAAACGACACTTATTTTGTAACGAAAAAATTTCTCTACAACGACACTCTTTGTGAAACGGAGGAAGTAATATAAAACATGATTAGTGATTTTAAAGATTGTAGATAAAAGTCAAAGCTAAAATGAGCTCATTCAGCCTAACCAATCATCCTCAGTATCCCTATTACCTTATATTGTGAATGATCTAATAAATAATTTTTCCATAAATCAATGGATTTTCTCAATTTTATATTTTCGGTGTTTGTAAGAATATGTGTCTATAAGATCAAGTGCGAAAAGTACAAATCATGGTATTCGAGGTGTGAGATGTGGAAGACGAAAGCTTATATTAAAACGGAAAGTACAGTCCTTACTATCGTAAAATTCTTCTGTTCAATACTTATATTAACATGTAAAATGAATGTAGTTAATTACATAGTTAAATTAATGTAACAGATAGATAATCAACACTTTAAAGTTAATTAATATATATTAAATTCATTATCAGATATAAGCCTGCATATTTTGATTACACTTAAAGAGCATATACATTTTATCATAATTAATAAAGGTGACAATCTCTAGTTTTATTTATGAATACAAAAGAGATTGTGTTGGGTTTGTAGAGTATTTTTGTATTATATACGCAAAGACTTGAGCATGATCACCAATCGCTCAAGTGTCGGTGGTGCCACCGGTAGTGCCAGAAGCACCACTGGATGCACCTCCGTAAGCGGTTCCACCGCTCCCAGCACCATTGGGACCCGCTGCAGCACCAGAACTGGTGCCACCGTAAACGTTACTGTAAGAACCAGCGCTTGTGTTGGGACCTTGTGCAGTGACAGATCCAGAAGTAGTTTTAGTGACAGTTGAAGATGTATCTGCACTTGGACCATTGAGACCTGCAGTAGCACCAGCATTGGAATTTTCATAATTGTCGGCACCAGTAAAAACAGTAACGAGGTCAAGCTCAGCTCCAATGCCGTTGGTAGTGACAGTTTTAGGACTAGAGATGCCAAGCTTTGTCTCTTTGGACACTTCTTCGAGCTGCCTAGCGCCAACATTGGCACAAACAACTCCAACAAAGATCAAAAGGATAACAAACTTCATGGCATTCATCTTCGATTTTTCTCTCTCTTTATTTTATTTCTTTTCCTTTTCTTGATGAGTTATATCGTTATTCAGCTACTTTATATACACATAAACATGTAGTTTTCAAGAAAAGAGGGCATTTCTTACAAGATAAACACATCTTCAATGCATCGGTTAAAAGTTTTAATCCTTAACTAATAGTCTTATATACCAAGCTGTCAAACTAAAGATACTATCCAACGTAAGAGGGTGTCGTGAGAAAATCTTTTTACTGGCACCGAGGAATGCCTAACTCTTACGACTTGTGATCTTAAATACTACATTTGTTCTTAAATACTACATTTGTTTTTTATATTGGATGTTTTGGTATTTTGATAGAGGTATAGAACCCGTTTAGATATTTCTAGACTTCAGATCGGATTCGGGTATTTTTAATTCAGGTTCGGGTATTTCAGATATAACCGAAAAAACCGAAGCATTTAATAAAAAAAAATTAACCACACAATTCTTGCAAAAAAAAAAAAAACTATTCCTCATCTTGCTTTCGTTACGTAACACAAGAATAACAAAGGAAGCTCCATAGGAAGCTCCATCGATGGAAACTACTCCCGTATGAAGAACGCAAGATGTGCGAGGTGGCCCCGGTTGTTACAGTGGCATTTATGGTGGTGATCATTGATGACGGCAACAATTAATGTTTCCAAAAAAACTTTACATGGATAATGAGAAGAATAACATTTTAGAAAAAGAGATCTTGTAGGGAGAGAAGATGAGAGGTGTGAGATGCAAATGACCTTGATCTCTCAGGTTTAAGAAGAAGATACATATTCATATATATATATGCAGAGTTTTAGGTTAGGAAAATAATGATTTGGTATTGATTTTATATAATATTAATTAAACCAAAATTGATTAAGATAATCCGGTCATTACAAATTGGATGAAAATGTAGATTTGAGATAAAGTATACATATGTTCGGATAACTTCAGGTAGTACTTGGGGTTTCGGATTATCCGAGTGGGTTCACATATCCAAACTTGTTCAATACAAAACCCGATCGGGCATTTTACTACTTCGGTTCAGATTTGGATTTGAATTTTTCGAATTGGGTTCAGATTTATCGGAAAAAATGCCCAGGCCTATCAAAAACAATGAAAACACATCGTATATGTAGATGATTCCCGGAGATTAAATAGGTCGTAACTACTTTATTTATGTCATATATAATAGACATTACACATAGAGAGCATGTACGTTATATCATAATTAATAAAGGTGACAATCTCTAGTTTTATTTATGAATACAAAAGAGATTGTGTTGGGTTTGTAGAGTAATTTTTTTTTTATTATATACGCAGAGACTTGAGCATGATCACCAATCGCTCAAGTCTCGGTGGTGCCACCGGTAGTGCCAGAAGCACCGCTGGATGCACCTCCGTAAGCGGTTCCACCGCTCCCAGCACCATTGGGACCCGCTGCAGCACCAGAACTGGTCCCACCATAAGCGTTACTGTAAGAATCAGTGCTTGCGTTGGGACCTTGTGCAGTGGCAGATCCATAAGTACTTTTAGAGACAGTTGAAGTTGTATCTGAGCTTGGACCATTGGAACCTGCAGTAGCAGCAGCATTGGAAGTTTCATAATTGTCGGCTCTAGTAAAAGAAGTAACGAGGTCAAGCTCAGCTCCAATGCCGTTGGTAGTGACAGTTTTGGGACTAGAGATGCCAAACTTTGTCTCTTTGGACACTTCTTCGAGCTGCCTAGCGCCAACATTGGTACCGACAACTCCCACAAAGATCAGAAGTACAACAAACTTTATGGCATTCATCTTCGATTTTTCTCTTAATTTTATTTCTTTTCCTTTTCGTGATGAGTTACATCGTTATTCAGCTACTTTATATACACATAAACATGTAGTTTTCAAGAAAAGAGTGCATTTCTTACAAGATAAATACATGCTTCAATGCATCGGTTAATATTTTAACCCTTAACTAATAGTCTTATAAACCAAGATGTCAAATTAATTAAAGGAACTATCAAATATTTAATTAGTTATTTGTCCAACGTAAGAGTATTCCGGTGTCGTGAGAAAATAAATCATTATACTGACACCGAGGATTGCCTAACTCTTACGATTTGTGATCTTAAGTATTACATTTGTTTTTGTTTGTGGTGGTGTTTGTCATAATATATTATATATGACTTAAGCTTTAGTCAGCTGTATTAGTTATCTTAGTAGTCTTAATATCTAATTTTGAAATGATTTTCATCAGGTAATTTTTTGAGAAATTTTCTAAAATAACTCATTTTAGTTTATTTTCAAGAAGGAAAATAACCAAATATTACATTAAAGAGATAACTATACACTTATAACCTTAGAGTTAGTTAATCTAGACTTTGAGTTTATAATTAAAGGGTAGGGTTTTGGAGAAGGGATTTCAAATATCAAATATCAAAAAATAAAAAATAAATATTAAAATTTTCAAAATAAAAATAGGCTATGTTGAGCATGTTCTTTTTAGAGTTATTTTGTGATAAAAACTTTAAAAAAATTATTCGAAAGAATTATCCTATTTTTTTGAATAAATATAAAAAAATTTATATCTTCCTGACACGAATTATGGTTCGAGGATCGGAAGATTTCTCAACAATTGTAAAATTTCAAAAGGTTTACATTCCCTATTGTTAGATATCAAGAACAAAACATAAAAACTACATGATCCAAGTTCCAGTTAAGATAAAACATATTACAAATTTTAGACTTGGTGAGATGTACTTTCATAGCCATGAAATATTTGAGTATAGGTTAGGCATGACCATTTATAGAATCCAAAATCTAAATCAAACCTGAATTGCAAAATCAGAATTTGTATCCCATCCGATTTGTAAAAAAAAAAACTAAATAGATTTTTAGTGCAGTACTTCAAATACATAGTATTATCTGAATCCGATCTTAGAAATTTCTAACGATATTCTAACTACTTTTATCTGTTAAAACAAATTTCAATGATAATATATTTTTTAAGTTGTCATTGAAAAACAATCGGAAATTTTTGACCATTTTCTTTCTAATTAATTTCTGTCAGATTATTCCGACAATTTTCTAGGGATTTTATTTTTCAGAGTATTAGTTGAAAATCTGTCATAAAAGATTTTCTTTTCTTGTAGTGTTTGTAGTTTCCAAGGATTTTGT
Source organism: Sinapis alba (assembly GCA_012274485.2). Classification (NCBI taxonomy): domain Eukaryota; kingdom Viridiplantae; phylum Streptophyta; class Magnoliopsida; order Brassicales; family Brassicaceae; genus Sinapis; species Sinapis alba. The sequence continues at coordinate 23,858 of MU107000.1, read as the reverse complement.
TACTCAGAATATGTTAAGAAACTCTAGAAAAAAAACTTGAATTATAACAGATACGCTTGTTTGTGTGCAGCCTGAAATTCTGGTCTTAACATATTTTGTTATCAGAAACCATGAAAACACATTCGTATATGTAGATGTATTATTCCCGGAGATTAAATAGGTCGTAATTACTTTATTTATGTCATATGTAATAGACATTACACATAGAGAGCATGTACATTATATCATAACTAATAAATGTGACAATCTCTAGTTTTATTTATGAATACAAAAGAGATTGTGTTGGGTTTGTAGAGTAATTTTTTTTATTATTATATACGCAGAGACTTGAGCATGAACACCAATCGCTCAAGTCTCGGTGGTGCCACCGGTGGTGCCAGAAGCACTGCTGTATGCGACTCCGGTACTGTTTCCACTGCTCCCAGCACCACCAGGACCTGCTGCAGCACCAGAACCGGTTCTACCGGAAGCGTAACTGTAAGAAGTAGCTCTTGCGTTGGGACCTTCAGCAGTGACAGATCCAGAAGTACTTTTATAAACTTGTGATGATGTGTCTGCGCTGGGACCACCAGAACTTGCTGCAGCACCAGCATTGGAATATTCTGTATTGATGGCATCAGTTGTAATAGAAACGTAGTCAAGCTCAGCTCCAATGCCTTTGGTAGTGACAGTCTTGGGAATAGAGATGCCTAACTTTGTCTCTTTGGACACTTCCTCGAGCTGCCTTGCGCCAACATTGGCACAGACAAGTCCAACAAAGATCAGAAGTACAACAAACTTCATGGCATTCATCTTCTATATCTCTCTCTTTTTCTAATTAAATAAGATTTTTTTTTTTTTTTTTTTTGTGATGGGTGTGTACACATTTGAGCTGGTTTATATACACACAGACATGTAGTTTTCGAGAAATTAACATGTGCATTTCTTACAAGATAAATACATGCTTAAGTGTTAAAAAGAAAATACATGCTTAAATGCATTATTTAATATTTTAACCCTTAATTATTTTTTTTGAACGAAGACCCTTAACTAATAGTCTTACATACCAAGATGTCAAACACCTGTGATTTATGTGACAATCAAATATTTAATTAGCTATTTTGTCCAACGTAAGAGTATTCCAGTGGCGTGAGAAAATATAACTTTCTTTTTTAGATTCTTTTTAGCCTCAACTCTTTCAAAACTGGGATCTTAAATAGTATATTTGTTTTTGGACTACAGTATGTTCATTTGTTTTTATTGGTTTCTCATATTATAGAAAGATATCTGGTAGGATCACTTCTCCGCAGCTTTAGTTAATTGTATTTACTTTTTAATAACAAATTCTAAAACTATTTTCATCAGATTTTTTTTTGAATAAATACAAAAACTCTATATAAAGTTGGGACACACTTGATTCAACAATAGGAAGATTCCTCAAGTAATGTGTGAAACTTCAAAAGGTTTACATTCAATACAGTTTTGCATTGAAAACTAAAATAAGAGTTACATGATCGAATAACACTTGAAATGAAATCTTAATACAGATTTTCGACTTCGGTAGTACAAAATTGGAACACATCAAAGACATGTCTACGACATCCACAACACGTTTTAACATAATACTCCATCCTTTTTCAAACTTTACAATGTTAGAAACGAATTTTTGATGTTTCAAAATATATCCTAACAAAAGAAAATGTTTCAAAATACATAATATTTTTATTTTTTTAGGTAATTATTTACTTTATTAAAAATTGTGTACCCAGTTATATTTATAATATAGTTTACAATTAGTTAGAATGATTCTAATTCATATTTTAGTGATATTTTTGAGGTAAAAGTAACTTTTGAAATATTTAATATTCATTTAAAATATCTTATATTTTGGAACAAAAGAAATATTACATAATGAATAAAGATGGCCTCTGACTGTTCGTGGATATTATGGGTACTTGAAAGTATAATTCTAAAATCATGATTTTAAAAAACTATTTTTTATTTAAAGAATTATTTATATTTACATATCTATAAAGCAAAGGTAGAAAACGCTTTTGTCTCTTTAATTAAAAAATATTTTAAAAATATCTTTCTAAAAAAGTAAACATAAATTATGGTACCAAAAATAAAATAAAATTAGAAATTCTCTTTTATAATATCCACAACTATAAATAATTTTTGTTAACTATTTTAACTATTTGGTTTGTCTTTTAAATCTTTACAATCACGATTATTGATTTGAAAATATTGACTTTTATATTTACTTTCCATCTGATTTGTATTTCAGTTTTAATTCATAATTGTTTTTATTAAAAATTAATAATTAAACTCAACTATTTTGAGTTCTAGTTTTCATTCTATGATTAAACTCGTTGAAACCTTCAAACCCTGGTCGAATTCGGTTACCTGGTTACTGGTCTAGTTTTTAAAACATTGCTATCCAAGTTCTTTGGTCTACATGACACACCATCCCCAAAGCTGGGCATAGAAAGATACGCAGCTAACATTTTTGAACCATATATGAAGCGATGCCCTGATTTGCCACACAACCAAAGGAAAAATAAAACAGAGAAATAAACAACTCTATTAAGCAAAAGAGACAAGCTTTTCTTGAAGAACACAACTACTTTTGAAAATAAGATGTATTATATTCTAGGAAACTGATGTCTGCAAAACAAACTCATCTTACATGTTAGAACACAAACCCTAACTTCATCTCTGTATTTAAAGATCTCTACAAAAGAACTCACGTTTGTGTAGACTAAACTAACACTAGAGAAACTAACGAGAAGAGATAAGAACCATCAAGAACACCTTTATCAGTTTCTATCTGACCAATGGGATCATAAGCTTCTTTTATATTGAGGAGTCAAATCCAACTTGCTGCTCTTTCCTTCTTAATTCTTTTACTCTCCATCTCCATCCTCACTTGAGAAGCTTCGTCCCATAGTCCCATGTCAGCATACATGTTGTACAACAGTACATAAGGTGTCGAGCTCTCTGGCTCGAGTCTCGACATTGCTTCAGCTGCAGCATGTGCAAGCCCAACATTGTTATAAATCCTACAAGCATCCAACACTGCACCCCATACGGTCTTGTCTGGCTCAAAAGGCATACTCTTTATGACATCCATGGCGTCCTCAAACTGCCCTTGTCTACTGATTACATCAACCAGTGAAGAATAATGTTCCATCTGTGGCTGGATCTTGTACTCGTTTAACATGGACGTAAACTGTGCTCTAGCCTCATCAACAAGTCCCGCGTGAGCACAAGCGTTCAGAACCGAGACGAATGTTATATGAGAAGGATGTATCCCGTTGCTTTTCATTGACCAGAACAGATTCAAAGCCTCTGAAGCATTACCATGGAAAGCATACCCTCCTATCATCGCATTCCATGTGATTACTTCTGTTTTAACTTTCATTTCATCAAAGATCCTCCTCGAGTCCATTATATCTCCGCATCTCGAATACATAGTGATAAGAGCATTGTAAACTGGCACGTCAGGGATCACACTCTTGAGGACTATTTGGTGCATCTGCATTCCTAACCGCAGATTCACAAGCCCTGTTGATACACTGAGAAGAGATGTTAGAGTATGAGGGTCAGGCTTCTCTCCTTCAATGTTCATTCTGATAAACACATCAACAGCTTCTTTGTAGTCCTTGTTCTTCTCATAAGCTGCTATGATAGAGTTCCACGAGACTATGTTTTTCTCAGGCATTCTCTCAAAATAGTCACGAGCTAGCTCTACATTGCCAACACTAGCGAAACCAGAGACTATCATGTTCCACGAATGTGTATCACGGTTTGGCATTTCCGAGAACAGATCAAAAGCCTCTTCCATATTAAGAACGTGCACATACCCATCGATCATAGTGTTCCAAGAAATCGTATCTCTGTCTCTCATCCGATCAAACAGCAACCGAGCAGAGATCACATCACCTGCTTTCAAGTAAGCTTTGATCATTGAGTTCCACGACACAAAGTTTCTACAAAGATCAGGAATCTGATCAAACACACCCCGAGCTGCTTCCACTTGCCCTCTCTGTCCATATCCCACAACCAAAGTGTTGTAAGCAAACACCAAATCTTCCTTACCAGAATCTATACTACCATACTGAGTTAAAACCCGCGCAGCTTCTTCAAGCTTCTCGTTCTTAATCAAACCAGACACCAGTGCACATAAACAAGCAGAATCCTTCTCAGGCATTCTCAGAAACAACTCAACTCCACGTCTCGCTTCACCGTTCTGACAAAACCCAGTGATCATAGCACTCCAAGAAACAGCGTTTCTCTCAGGCATTCTCTCGAACAGCAAGAGCGCTTCACCAACCTTCCGATTCTTAGCGTAGCCACTTATCATCGTGTTCCAAGTAAAGGAATCTCTTTTAAGCATTTCATCGAACAACTTCCTCGCTTCCTTAAGAAACCCACAAGAAACGTAACCCGAGATCATCGCGTTCCAAGTCACGACGTCTCTCTCAGGCATTTCGTCGAACAGCTTCCGCGCGTGAGTCATTTCCCTCCGCTTCGCGTACCCGCTGATCATTGTGTTCCACGTCACAGTGTTCCTCGCTTCAAGCTTTTCGAATATCTTTCTAGCTTCGGTGATGTAGCCTGATCTTATCATCTGGTTTAACTCCTTGTTCGTCGCTCGGAATCCTAAGCTTGAGGAAGAAGACGAGGATGAGAAAGAGCACGATGGCCGATGGACATTCCGGAGAGTCAACAAGATAGCGCGTGATCGGCTCATCGTCGTCGACGGCGAAGATGATGATCGGCTCTACGAAGTGGAGTCGGGTGAAGATGATGTAATGGAAATTATTCGGTTTACCATGTTTAAACCCGGTTTACTGTTAGACAACTGGGTAATAGTTCCGTTTTTAAATTATAAATAGCAAAATGTATTGTCAGTTTTAAATCAAATAATAATGTTAGTGTGAAATTCACAAATTTATCTTATTTTTTTTTGTATATCTATCTTTTATAATTTATGAAAATAATTTTATAATTAAACTCAAAAACTAAAATATTTAAATAAATATATAATATATAAAAAAAAATCAATAGTTCATTAATGCATAAACTCCGCTTAAGCTTAAATAATTCATTCGGTTATTTTAATTATTATTTTTTATAAGTAAATTTAGTTTCTAAAGAATAGACAATGTTTTATATGAACTTATAGTTTTATTAATAAAAGTATTACTAATTTCATGTAAAATATAAAGCAAACGGTTACATTGTCTTTTTTTTTTTTGTCTTTTCTTTGATAAATGTAAAATCATATTCAATCAAATCTGTTTTTACAATAGAAGAACAGATTCAATATCAGATGAACATTTACATTATCAGAAATATCTTCTTTTTGAAGGAGTGTAAAATTGTATTCAATCAAATCGGTTTTTACATTATCAGAAATTTCATTCTCTCTAAACTAAATTAATGAAAAAATATTATCAAAGTATTCATCTTACTCGAAAAAATCAAAACCATAAATTAGAACTAATACTTATCAAAACATGAACAATTCCATTGATCGAACAACTTAATCATAATAAACTATAAATAAACTTTTTATACAATTCTAAACGCAGCTAGATTTTATTTATATCGCACATGTGGTTTGCAAAATTCGCATTGACCTACGACTATCTTTTTATCTGTCGTTTGGAGCAGTAGCAGACCAGAGGACAGGATCACGTCTGAGCAGTCTTTTGCTGTTTGCTGCTGTCAGTAACATTACACCGAGGAATATCAACACTGAGATGGAGCAAAAGATAAACATCAATGCAGAAGCGACATGGTTTTTCACCTCTTGTGCATACTGAACCGAGTCTAACGCAAGAAAGGTGATTGGGAATGAGTAAGCCCACCATGCAACGTTGAATCTCTTTATCGACTTCTTCAAAAGAGTTGGCCTACATACCTGAAAATGTTAAACAAAAACAAAGGTAAATGTCCACTCATATGTTTTCTGTTTCTTATCATATACTCATTCCGTTTCAAAATGATCCATATTTTAGAAAAAAAAAATTGTTTTTAAAAGATCCATATTTTATCTTTTCAATATATATAATAGTGATAAATTTTAAATTTCAAAGACATTAATTATATTTACTGAATTTTGATTGGTGAAGATAATTAAGATAAAAGTTTGTAGTTTCTAATACAATTTTTTTAAAAAATCCATATTTTTGTTTCATGAAGATAAAAGTTTGTAGTTTCTAATACAACTTTTTTATTTGTTTACCCATATTACCCTTATTAACTATTAAAAGAAACAATTAAATGTTTTACTTGTTTTGTAATTATAAAAGGAAACAAAGGTTATTTTTGGTATTGTAAAAGTTTTCTTAAACTGTGTGAAATATCTAAAAAATTTATGTTAATGGAACGGAGGGAGTATATTTTACATAAACATAGGTTCCAAACTTGTTTAATTTTTTTTATTAAAATCTTTACTAAACTGTCTGTAGACTTAAAATTACCCGGCCGGCGTAAACTTACCAGGGATACAAAGATGAAGAGTGACAGGAAGAATAACATCTTTGCTACTGTATCAAAGGTTCCAGAGATATAGTTCCAAGCTAGACTTCCCGTGGCTGGTGCAGCAAAGAACAAGAAGAAAACTGGCCTCAGAGTAGTTGGGAAGTTGTTTCCCCCTGGTAGGCGTTGATAAAGTGTGACAAAGATAACTAAATAGTGAACCATCCCGAGCGAGAACAAGCATAGAGCACACTCTCTCCAACCCATCTCTGCTGCTCCTCTTGCAGCCACTAGGTTTGCTATCACTGAAACTTGGCTTGCCGGGTTTGCCATTATCGACAAAAACCTTTTTTCTGTTGTGAACCATTGACCATAAAGCTTTGTGTCGAGGGTCAAGACAGGAGCAGCAAACAGCCAAAACAATGTCTGGTACAAAACGCTGTGTGGTTCCAACAGAGGAGATGATTGAAGCAAGAGAAGGCATGAAATGGAAGGAGCATAAAGATAGTTCACTCCAATGTAATGTGAGAACTCCTCTTTGACCAAGTCAAAGAAGAAAATGCACTTGAAAGCATATAGTAAACAGAGTGATACTTGTGTTGCAAGTGCTAGATACCACAGGAGATAAGAGGCCATAGACGGGAGATCGCTATGCAAATGGACCATTGTCTTCCACAATAAAGCTTGGCTACAAAGAGAAAGGCTTATTCTGAAATATCCAGCGTGGAGACTACTTAAAACAGACATCAGGACAATGGGCTCGGCATCAGTGAGGTTAGTATATCTCTTTTTCTTTCTGGATATCGGGTAATCAATTTTGATTTGAATTTGTTGACAAGGAACTACCAAGCTTTCCATCTCCTACTCAGTATAATGATGTGATAACTTTTTTTTTGATTCTGTGATGTCTCCTAACCTTACAAAAGAAAGATTCATAAAGAGGCATTAGGCAGAGAAATCAAAGCCAATGGTGACTTAGTTGGAATAGTGTTGGACAAAATGATAGTTCAAAATGGTAATGAAATCTCGTAAGGATCGCACCTTTTAGTAAATTTTGCTCGTCTTCAATAACTTTAATACACAAAAAGTTAAGAATATTAAGTAAACTAGGTAAAGATCTGCCTCTTTCGCAAAGTTAGACGATTCTTAAAATATTAATGCTCTATAACAAATCTGCACTCTGCGCAAATTAAAATATTTTATAAAATATTTGTTAAATAAAATATATTTTGATTTTTTTTAAAAATAATAATAAAAAATATGTAAAATATATTTTAGTGTTTTGATCGAATTAAAATTGTAAAAATATTTAATTTATATCAATTCAAATTTGGTACATGTTTCTAAAAAATTAAATTAATATATATAGATATATATATATATATATATTTATATGGTATATAGTTTAACATAAACGAGAAATTCTAAAAAATTACAATTTTATGTAACAAAGAAAAAATGTTAAAATGACATTTTTTTCAAAAAAAACAGAGGGAATATTAGATTTTCCAGCAGTAATTTTGAAGTAGATATCTTTTTTATCAACTACTTATTTTATTAAACCAAGTTTTAGTGGATGATATATTTAATTATGTTTGATTTACATTGTAAAACACACACGCATCGTGCTCTAGTCTCCTTGGCTAAAGAATATCACGTACATTACGGATCCTAAGAATATGGAACTATGTAAAACATCTCAAATCTTTGACAAAAAAATAAATAAATAAGAAACTATGAAAACTTATTTGGAAGCTATTGGGATGCATGTCTCACTTTCAATAACCAATTTAGAAAACAATTAAGTTTAAGTATGTAAGTAAATTATATTAATTAAAATACAAATTTTACTCCATCTGTTTTACAAAAAGTATCGTTTTTATATTTTTCTTGTTATGTAAAAAGCCATATATAAGTAAATTATATTAAAATGTAAGTTTTAGTATTGTTTAGAGTTCTTAATTAAAGTACTGTTAGGAATGCTCTTAGTTTTTTTTTTTTTTTTGAATAATATTTTTTTCGTTATTGCTATTGATATTTACAGATTTATAACTGTGAATAATATAAGGGAAAAATTGGAAAAAGAGACATTTTCAATTTTGATTTGTCTCAATAAAATTTATAGGTGATTTTTTAGGAAACTAATATAAGTTCGCAAAGTAATGAAAACTCGACCAAACAAAATCTTTTTTTTTTTTGTAAACTATTTTTTTTTGAAAAACAAAATCTTAATCTTAACTAATAAAGTTTGAATATACCGGTATATTTTTGCAGCAAGACGTTGAAACGAATGATTTAAGATTGTGCAGCACTATAAATATCTTGTCTCCGATATTAGATCATAGATTGACGTCGCCAAAATTCCTTCTGTTGAACGGATTGTTTTCTGATCTTGGGTTGTCGCGTGAGTATCGTATCTCACGTTGACTTTTGTTCTTCTCAAAAACGATATTAAGTTTGCCTTACGTGAAGATTCCTTATATAAAGAATTCACGTGCATCCTAAAACCCCTTTTTGATTATCTCACGAAACCCATATAATTATTTTTGTTGCTGTATCTTATATATAATTTTTTTAAAGAATCAAAGAAGAGAGTACGAGTTAGGCTGTAATCATAAAATCTTGTCAGTAAACCAAGTGGTCCTGTGAATTTTTAAACCGCATAAATCTGAAAATCCGACGGAAAACGACAATGACTTAGAAAAAAATGCACGATCTAACTGGTTGACATGTCAAATCATAGTTATTATTTTTCTTTTGTTTGAAATTTGAAATTCAATTTATTCTTTTCTTAGAATTATATTGATTTATGTTGTAAATTCGGATGAATAACTCTAGGAACTTATATAAAAGAATACTTAAGTAACAAACAATATTTATTTATTTTAGATGTATTATACCATAGGTTACCTCCTTATTATTCTGGTAGAATTTTTCGAAGTCCACAACGGTTTAAGTCTCTTTGAATTTGAGCAACGTAGGTTAAAGGAAAAAAAAAGAATTTCAACTTCTGGAAGGTTAGCAAAAGACCAAACCCCACTTGATATTTTACCTTCATTTATATTCAACTAAAGCGGTTGTCGTTTAGTTTTGCCAAGTTGAAGGTTCAAAATTGATTTTCAATATTATTAAAATAAAGTATACAATTGTCAGTAACTGACTACAACTTGCATTATACATAACTTGAATATTTTTCTTAATTTATAATATTTTGATTTTAGATGCATTGCAATCAATATAGACATGTACAAGTGGTATGGTCAGTAAGGGGGTTTCTCTAAATTTCATGCTATTTTTCAGCATAACTCGTTTATCTCATGTCACATAAGCACACCGTACCATGCACAAAGTTGATAGAAGGAGATAACAGTAAACTATTAAATCAATGTTTTTTTAAAAATAATTGCAATTTCCCAACTCAACTAATATTGGAGAGAATCCCTGACTTACTTGAAAAATTATTTAAATGTCGATAAATTCACTGAAAATAAGAAATAGAGAATATTAGTTACAAAAAAAACTAAGAGGGTGTTATTCAATCAATGATTTAAAATCAATTATTAATATATTATAATCCATCAAATTTTAATATTTTAAGATAGTTTAAGTTGAAGAATTTTAAAATTTATGCAGTATCTCTTGGATTTTGAATTCACTCATTTATTTATGTAAGTCCGTAAAAGATGATAGTCAAAGAGGTTTGGATCATTTGTTGTCTCCGTTTATCAAGAGAACCAATATTTTTTTAGTGGTTATTCCACTAATTTTTAAAATATATGAAGTTTTTTTAAGTTGATTGTTTAAAAACTAGTAATGATATCAATTTACCCTGAAATAGAGTATATAATAAATTAATAAAAATAAAGAATATGGTCATAAAATTTTTAAAAACATTAAAAATTACAAAATTTGGTAAATACAACATTTAACGAAAACTCAATATTTTTCGTAGAGGTTATCCACATATTTTAAGAAAAATTCAAAAATTATGACAATCTTATTTTAATGCATAGTTGCATTGTTCACTGACTTAGGATGATGGTCAAAGAGGTTTGGATCCTTTGTTGTCTCTGTTTCACTAAAGAATTGATATTTGTTTAGTGTTTATTCCACTAATTTTTAAAGTATATAAAGTTTTGTTAAATTGATTGTTTAAAAATTAGGTAAGATGTCAATTTACCCTGAAATAGAGTACATAATACATTAATACAAATAAAGAATGTGGTTATAAATTTTTAAAAACATAAAAAACTACAAGATTTGGAATATAGAGAATTTGCCAAAAATTCAATATTTTCGCAGGGGTTAACCCACATATTTTAAGGAAAATTCAAAAATTATGACAATCTTGTTTTATTGCATAGTTGCATTGTTCACTGGCGTAGGATGATGTTAAAAGAGGTTTGGATCCTTTGTTGTCTCCGTTTCTCAAGAGAATCGATATTTTTTTAGTGTTTGTTCCACTAATTTTTAAAGTATATGAAGTTTTATTAAATTGATTGTTTAAAAAATAGAAATGATTTCAATTTACCTTGCAATGGATTACATAATACATTAATACAAATAAAGAATGTGGTTATAAATTTTACAAAACATTAAAAACTACAAAATTTGAAGAATACATCACTTACCGAAAAACTTAATATTTTCGTAGGGATTAACCCACGTATTTTAAGAAAAATTCAAAAATTATGACAATCTTGTTTTAATGCATAGTTGAATTGTTCACTGACGTAGGATGATGGTCAAAGAGGTTTGGATCCTTTGTTGTCTCCGTTTCTCTAAAGAATCGATATTTTTTTAGTGTTTATTCCACTAGTTTTTAAAGTATATGAAGTTTTATTAAATTGATTGTTTAAAAAATAGAAATGATGTCAATTTACCATGCAATGGATTACATAATATATTAATACAAATAAAGAATGTGGTTATAAATTTTACAAAACATTAAAAACTACAAAATTTGGAAAATACATCACTTACCGAAAAACTCAATATTTTCGTAGGGGCTAACCCACATATTTTAATAAAAAATTAAAAATTATGAAAATCTTGTTTTAATGTATAGTTGCATTTTTCGTTGATGTAGGATGATGTTCAAAGAGGTTTGGATCCTTTGTTGTCTCCGTTTCTCTAGAGAATCGATATTCTTTTAGTGTTTGTTCCACTAATTTTTAAAGTATATGAAGTTTTATTAAATTGATTGTTAAAAAAAACAGAAATGATGTCAATTTACCCTGCAATGGAGTATATAATACATTAATACATATAAAGAATGTGGTTATAATTTTTCAAAAATATTAACAACTACAAAATTTGGAATATATTGAATTTGCCGAAAATTCAATATTTTCGTAGGAGTTAACCCACATATTTAAAAAAAATTCAAAATTATGACAATCTTGTTTTAATGCATAGTTGCATTGTTCACTGACGTAGTATGATGGTCAAAGAGGTTTCGATCCTTTGTTGTATCCGTTTCACTAGAAAATCAATATTTTTTTAGTGTTTATTACACTAATTTTTAACGTATATGAAGTTTTATTAAATTGATTGCTTAAAAAATAGAAATGATGTCAATTTACCCAGCAATGGAGTACATAATACATTAATACGAATAAAGAATGTGGTTAGAAGTTTTAAGAAACATTAAAAACTACCTAATTTGGAATATAGAGAATTTGCCAAAAATTCAATATTTTCGTAGGGGTTGTTAACCCACGTATTTTAAGGAAAATTCAAAAATTATGACAATCTTGTTTTAATGCATAGTTGCATTGTTCACTAACGTAGGATGATGGTCAAAGAGGTCTGGATCCTTTGTTGTCTCCGTTTCTCTAGAGAATCAATATTTTTTTAGTGTTTATTCCACTATTTTTTAAAGTATATGAAGTTTTATTAAATGGATTGTTTAAAAAATAGAAATAATGTCAATTTACCCTGCAATGGAGTATATAATACATTAATACAAATAAATAATGTGGTTATAAATTTAAAAAAACATTAAGAACTACAAGATTTGGAATATAGAGAATTTGGCAAAAATTTAATATTTTCGTAGGGGTTAACCCACGTATTTTAAGGAAAATTCAAAAATTATGACAATCTTGTTTTAATGCATAGTTGCATTGATCACTGACGTAGGATGATGGTCAAAGAGTTTTCGATCTTTTGTTGTCTCCGTTTCTCTAGAGAATCAATATATTTTTAGTGTTTATTCCACTAATTTTTAAAGTATATGAAGTTTTATTAAATTGATTGTTTAAAAAATAGAAATGATGTCCATTTACCCTGCAATGGAGTACATAATACATTAATACAAATAATTAATGTGGTTATAAATTTTTTAAAAACATTAAAAACTACAAAATATGTAATATAGAGAGTTTGCCGAAAATTCAATATTTTCATAGGGTTAACCCACGTATTTTAAGGAAAATTCAAAAATTATGGCAATCTTGTTTTAATGCATAATTGCATTGTCCACTGACGTAGGATGATGGTCAAAGAGGTTTGGATCCTTTGTTGTCTCCGTTTCTCTAGAGAGACAATATTTTTTTAGTGTTTATTCCACTAATTTTTAAAGTATATGAAGTTTATTAAATTGATTCTTTAAAAAATAGAAATGATGTCAATTTACCCTGCAATGGAGTACATATTACATTAATACAAATAAAGAATGTGGTTATAAATTTAAAAAAAACATTAAAAACTACAAAATTTGGAATTTAGAGAATTTGCCAAAAATTCAATATTTTCGTAGGGGTTAACCCACATATTTTAAGGAAAATTCAAAAATTATGACAATCTTGTTTTAATGCATAGTTGCATTGTCCACTGACGTAGGATGATGGTCAAAGAGGTTTGGATCCTTTGTTGTCTCCGTTTCTCTAGAGAATCAATATTTTTTTAGTGTTTATTGCACTAATTTTTAAAGTATATGACGTTTTATTAAATTGATTGTTGAAAAAATAGAAATGATGTCTATTTACCCTGCAATGGAGTACATAATACATTAATACAAATAAAGAATGTAGTTATAAAATTTTAAAAAACATTAAAAACTACAAAATATGTAATATAGAGAATTTGCAAAAAATTTAATATTTTCGTAGGGGTTAACCCACGTATTTGAAGGAAAATTCAAAAATTATGACAATCTTGTTTTAATGTATAGTTGCATTGTTCACTGACATAGGATGATGGTCAAAGAGGTTTGGATCCTTTGTTGTCTCCGTTTCTCTAGAGAAACAATATTTTTTAGTGTTTATTCCACTAATTTTTAAAGTATATGAAGTTTTATTAAATTGATTGTTTAAAAAATATAAATGATGTCCATTTAACCTGCAATGGAGTACATAATACATTAATACAAATAAAGAATGTAGTTATAAAATTTTTGAAAACATTAAAAACTACAAAATATGTAATATACAGAATTTGCCGAAAATTAAATATTTTAATAGGGGTTAACCCATGTATTTTGAGAAAAATTCAAAAAATATGACAATCTGGTTTTAATGCATAGTTACATTGTTCACTTACGTAGGATGATGGTCAAAGAGGTTTGGATCTTTTGTTGTCACCGTTTCTCTAGAGAATCAATATTTTTTAGTATTTATTGCACTAATTTTTAAAGTATATGAAGTTTATTAAATTGATTATTTAAAAAATAGAAATGATGTCAATTTACCCTGCAATGGAGTACATAATACATTAATACAAATAAATAATATGGTTATAAATTTTAAAAAATATTAAAAACTACAAAATTTGGAATATAGAGTATTTGCCAAAAATTCAATATTTTCGTAGGGGTTAACCCACGTATTTTAAGGAAAATTCAAAAATTATGACAATCTTGCATAGTTGCATTGTCCACTGACGTAGGATGATGGTCAAAGAGGTTTGGATCCTTTGTTGTCTCCGTTTCTCTAGAGAATCAATATTTTTTTAGTGTTTATTGCACTAATTTTTAAAGTATATGACGTTTTATTAAATTGATTGTTGAAAAAATAGAAATGATGTCTATTTACCCTGCAATGGAGTACATAATACATTAATACAAATAAATAATGTGGTTATAAATTTTTAAAAACTTTATAAAAACTACAAAATATGTAATATAGAGAATTTGCCGAAAATTCAATATTTTCGTAGGGGTTAACCCACGTATTTTAAGGAAAATTCAAAAATTTAGACAATCTTGTTTTAATGCATAGTTGCATTGTTCACTGGCGTAGGATGATGGTCAAAGAGGTTTGGATCCTTTGTTGTCTCCGTTTCTCTAGAGAATCAATATTTTTTAGTGTTTATTCCACTAATTTTTAAAGTATATGACGTTTTATTAAATTGATTGTTTAAAAAATAGAAATGATGTCCATTTACCCTGCAATGGAGTACATAATACATTAATTCAAATAAAGAATGTAGTTATAAATTTTTTAAGAACATTAAAAACTACAAAATATGTGATATACAGAATTTGCCGAAAATTTAATATTTTCATAGGGGTTAACCCACGTATTTTAAGGAAAATTCAAAAATTATAACAATCTTGTTTTAATTCATAGTTGCATTGTCCACTGACGTAAGATGATGGTCAAAGAGGTTTGGATCCTTTGTTATCTCCGTTTCTCTAGAGAATCAATATTTTTTTAGTGTTTATTGCACTAATTTTTAAAGTATATGAAGTTTATTAAATTGATTCTTTAAAAAATAGAAATGATGTCAATTTACCCTGCAATGGAGTACATAATACATTAATACAAATAAAGAATGTGGTTATAAATTTAAAAAAAACATTAAAAACTACAAAATTTGGAATATAGAGAATTTGTCAAAAATTTAATATTTTCGTAGGGGTTAACCCACGTATTTTAAGAAAAATTCAAAAATTATGACAATCTTGTGTTAATGTATAGTTGCATTGTTCACTGACATAGGATGATGGTCAAAGAGGTTTGGATCCTTTGTTGTCTCCGTTTCTCTAGAGAATCAATATTTTTTAGTGTTTATTCAACTAATTTTTAAAGTATATGACGTTTTATTAAATTGATTGTTTACAAAAATAGAAATAATGTCCATTTACCGTGCAATGGAGTACATAATACATTAATACAAATAAATAATGTAGTTATAAGTTTTCTAAAAGCATTAAAAACTACAAAATTTTGAATATAGAGAATTTGCCAAAAATTCAATATTTTCGTAGGGGTTAACCCACATATTTTAAGGAAAATTCAAAAATTATGACAATCTTGTTTTAACGTATAGTTGCATTGTTCACTGACATAGGATGATGGTCAAAGAGGTTTGGATCCTTTGTTGTTTCCGTTTCTCTAGAGAATCAATATTTTTTAGTGTTTATTCCACTAATTTTTAATATATATGATGTTTTATTAAATTGATTGTTTAAAAAATATAAATGATGTCCATTTAACCTGCAATGGAGTACATAATACATTAATAAAAATAAAGAATGTAGTTATAAAATTTTTGAAAACATTAAAAACTACAAAATATGTAATATACAGAATTTGCCGAAATTTCAATATTTTCATAGGGGTTAACCCCCGTATTTTAAGAAAAAATCAAAAATTATGACAATCTTGTTTTAATGCATAGTTGCATTGTCCACTGACGTAGGATGATGGTCAAAGAGGTTTGGATCCTTTGTTGTCTCCGTTTCTCTAGAGAATCAATATTTTTTTAGTATTTATTGCACTAATTTTTAAAGTATATGAAGTTTATTAAATTGATTCTTTAAAAATAGAAATGATGTCAATTTACCCTGCAATGGAGTACATAATACATTAATACAAATAAATAATGTGGTTATAAATTTTAGAAAATATTAAAACCTACAAAATTTGGAATATAGAGAATTTCCCAAAAATTCAATATTTTCGTAGGGGTTAATCCACGTATTTTAAGGAAAATTTAAAAATTTTGACAATCTTGTTTTAATGCATAGTTGCATTGTTCACTGACGTAGGGTGATGGTCAAAGAGGTTTGGATCCTTTGTTGTCTCCGTTTCTCTAGAGAATAAATATTTTTTTAGTGTTTATTGCACTAATTTTTAAAGTATATGACGTTTTATTAAATTGATTGTTTAAAAAATAGAAATGATGTCTATTTACCCTGCAATGGAGTACATAATACATTAATACAAATAAAGAATGTAGTTATAAAATTTTAAAAAACATTAAAAACTACAAAATATGTAATATAGAGAATTTGCTGAAAATTCAATATTTCCATAGGGGTTAACCCACGTATTTTAAGGAAAATTCAAAAATTATGACAATCTTGTTTTAATGCATAGTTGCATTGTCCACTGACGTAGGATGATGGTCAAAGAGGTTTGGATCCTTTGTTGTCTCCATTTCTCTAGAGAATCAATATTTTTAAGTGTTTATTCCATTAATTTTTAAAGTATATGAAGTTTTATTAAATTAATTGTTTAAAAAATAGAAATGATGTCAATTTACCCTGCAATGGAGTACATAATACATTAATACAAATAAAGAATGTGGTTATAAA
>MU106999.1:0-76427 GCA_012274485.2 Sinapis alba | reverse complement strand
TTTCTAACCACATTCTTTATATTTATTAATGTATGCTTAAATCCTTTTAGGGTAAATTGGCATCATTTTTATACTTTACACAATTAATTTAATAAAAATTTATATACTGTCAAAATTAGTGGAATAACCACTAAGAAATTTCTATTATCTCGGGAAACGGACACAACAAAGGATCGAAAAATCTTTGGCCATCATCCTACGTCAGTGAACGATGCAAATATACATTAAAACAAGATTGTCATAATTTATGATTTTTTCTTAAAATCTGTGGGTTAACCCCTACGAAAATATTGAGTTTTGATAAATATTCTATTTACCAAAGGTTATAGTATTTAAAGTTTTATAAAATTTCTAAACACATTCTTTATATGTATTAATGTATGATTAACTCTTTTTAGGATAAATTGTCATCATTTTTAATTTTACACAATTAATTTAATAAGACTTTATATACTGCCAAAATTAGTAGAATAACCGCTCAGAAATTTCTATTATCTCTAGAAACGGACACAACAAAGGATTCAAACCTCTTTGGCCATCATCCTACGTCAGTGAACAACACAAATATGCATTAAAACATGATTTTTCATAATTTTTTGAGGGTAAATTGGCATCATTTTTAATTCTTACACAATTTAATTTAATTAAACTTTATATACTGTCTAAATTAGTGGAATAACCACAAAGAAATTTCTATTATCTCGAGCAACGGAGACAACAAAGGATCCAAACCTCTTTGATTATCATCCTACGTCAGTGAACAATGCAACTATGCATTAAAATAAGATTATCATAATTTTTTTATTTTTCTTAAAATATGTGGGTTAACCCCTACAAAAATATTGAGTTTTTGGTAATGCTCTATTTACCAAACGTTATAGTCTTTAATGGTTTATAAATTTCTAACCACATTCTTTATATTTATTAATGTATGCTTAACTCTTTTTAGAGTAAAATGGCATTTTTTTTAATTTTTATACAATTATTTTAATAAGACTTCATATACTGCCTAAATTAGTGGAATAACCACTTATAAATTTCTATTATCTCGAGAAACAGACACAACAAAGGATCCAAACCTCTTTGATCATCATCCTACGACAGTGGATGATGCAACTATGCATTAAATCTATATTTTTATAATTTTTGATTTTTTTCTAAAAATATATGGGTCAACCCTTTTGAAAGTATTGAATTTTCGGTAAATGTTCTATTTACCAAATTTTATAGTCTTTAAAGTTTTATAAAATTTCTAACCAGATTCTTTACATGTAATAGTGTATGCTTAACTATTTTTAGGGTAAACTGACATCGTTTTTAATTTTTACATATTTAATTTAATAAAACTTTATATGCTTCCTAAATTAGTGGAATAACCACAAAGAAATTTCTATTAACTCGAGAAAGGAGACAACAAAGGATCCAAACCTCTTTGACCATCATCCTACGTCAGTGAACAATGCAACTATGTATTAAAACAAGATTGTCATAATTTTGAATTTTTTTAAAATACGTGGGTTAATCCCTACGAAAATTTTGAGTTTTTGGTAAATGTTATATTTACCAAAGGTTATAGTCTTTAATGTTTTATAAAATTTCTAACCACTATGCATTAAAACAATATTGTCATTACATTTGTATTTTTCTTAAAATATGTGGGTTAACCCCTACGAAAATATTGAGTTTTCGATAAATGCTCTATATACCAAATTTTATAGCCTCTAATGTTTTTTTAAATGTTTAACCACATTAAATATGTATATTAATGTATACTAAACTCTCATTCAGGGTGAATGGGAATTGTTTCTTATTTAAAAAATACATATAAAGAATGTGATTAGAAATTTTATAAAACATTAAAAGACTATAACCTTTAGTAAATATAACATTTACCAAAAACTCAATATTTTCGTAGGGGTTAACCCACATATTTTAAGAAAAATTCAAAAATTATGACAATCTTGTTTTAATGCATAGTTGCATCCTTTACTGATGTAAGATGATGGTCAGAGAGGTTTGAATCCTTTGTAATCTCCGTTTCTTAAGAGAATAAATATTTCTTAGTGGTTATTCCATTAATTTAGGCAGTATATGATGTTTTATTAAATTAATTATTGAAAAATTAGAAACGATTCCCATTCACCCTGAAAGGGAGATTAGCATACATTAATATAAATAATGAATATGGTTATAAGTTTTTAAAAAATATTAAAGACTATAAATATTGGTATATAGAGTGTTTACCGAAAAACTCAATATTTTCATAAGGGTTAACCCACATATTTTAAGAAAAATTCAAAAAATAAGAAAATGTTGTTTTAATGCATAGTTGATCCATTCACTGACATAAGATTATAGTCAAAGAGTTTTGAATCCTTTGTTGTCTCCTTTTCTCTAGAAAAAAATATATCTTAGTGGTAATTCCACTGTTTTAGGTAGTATATGATGTTTTATTAAATTAATTGTTTAAAAATTAGAAAAAATCTCAATCACCCCTAAAGAGAGTTTAGTATACATTAATATAAATAATGAATGTTTTAGTAAGTTTTAAAAAACATTAGAGACTATAATCTTTGGTATATAGTGCATTTACCAAAAAAATCAATATTTTCGTAGGGGTAACCTACATATATTTTAGTATACATTAATATAAATAATGAATGTTTTAGTAAGTTTTAAAAAACATTAGAGACTATAATCTTTGGTATATAGTGCATTTACCAAAAAAATCAATATTTTCGTAGGGGTAACCTACATATATTAAGTAAAATTCAAAAATTATGACAATCTTGTTTTAATGCATAGTTGCATCATTCACTGATGTAAGATTATGGTCAAAGAGGTTTGAATCCTTTGTTTTCTATTTTTCTCTAGAGAATATATATTTCTTAGTGGTTATTCTATTGTTTTAGGCAGTATATGATATTTTATTAAATTAATTGTTTAAAAATTAGAAACGATTCCCATTCACCCTGCAGAGAGTTTAGTACACATTAATATACATAATAAATGTGGTTATCAATTTTAAAAAACATTAGAGACTATAAACTTTTTTATATAGAGCATTTATAGAAAACTCAATATTTTCGTAGGGGTTAACCCCTATATATTATAAGAAAAATTAAAAATTATGACCATTTTGTTTTAATGCATAGTTGCATCCTTTACTAATGCAATATGATGGTCAAAGAGGTTTGAATCATTTGTTGTCTCTGTTTCTCAAGAGAATAGATGTGTTTAGTGGTTATTCCATAGATTTAGGCAATATATGATATTGTATTAAATTAATTAAAAATTAGAAAAAATTCTCATTCACCCTGAAAGGGAGTTTAGTATACATTAATATAAATAATGAATGTGTTTATAAGTTTTTTAAAAAAACATTAAAGACTATAAATGTTGGTATATAGAGAATTTACCGAAAAACTCATTATTTCATAAGGGTTAACCCACATATTTTAAGACAAATTCAAAAATATGAAAATCTTGTTTTAATTCATAGTTGATCCATTCACTGACGTAAGATTATGGTCAAAGAGTTTTGAATCCTTTGTTGTCTCCATTTCTGTAAAAAAAAATATTTCTTAGTGGTTATTCCACTGTTTTAGGTAGTATATAATGTTTTATTAAATTAATTGTTTGAAAATTAGAAAAATTCTCAATCACCCCGAAAGAGAGTTTAGTATACATTAATATAAATAATGAATGTTGTTATAAGTTTTAAAAAATATTAGAGACTATAATCTTTGGTATATAGTGCATTTACCAAAAAAATCAATATTTTCATAGGGGTCAACCCGCATATTTTAAGTAAAATTCAAACAATATGAAAATTTTGTTTTAATGCATAGTTGCATCATTCACTGATGTAAGATTATGGTCAAAAATGTTTGAATCCTTTGTTGTCTCCTTTTCTCTAGAGAATATATATTTCTTAGTGGTTATTCTATTGTTTTAGGCAGTATATGATGTTTTAATAAATTAATTGTTTAAAAATTAGAAACGATTCCCATTCACCCTGAAAGAGAGTTTTGTACACATTAATATACATAATGTGGTTATAAATTTAAAAAAACATTAGAGACTATATACTTTTTTATATAGAGCATTTACAAAAAACTCAATATTTTCGTAGGGGGTTAACACCATATATTATAAGAAAAATGCAAAAATTATAACAATATTGTTTTAATGCAAAGTTGCATCCTTTACTAATGTAAGATGACTGTCAAAGAGGTTTGAATCATTCGTTGTCTCCGTTTCTTTAGAGAATAGATATTTCTTAGTGGTTATTTTACTGTTTTAGGCAGTATATGATGTTTAATTTAATTAATTGTTTAAAATTACAAACGATTCTCATCCACCCTGAAAGAGAGCTTAGTATACATTAATAAACATAATGAATGTGGTTATAATTTTTAAAAAAATTAGAGACTACAAAATTTGGTATATAGTGCATTTACCAAAAAAATCAATATTTTCGTATGGGTTAACCCACATATTTTAAGAAAAATTCAAAAAATATGACAATCTTGTTTTAATGCATAGTTGCATCATTCACTGATGTAAGATTATGGTCAAATAGGTTTGAATCCTTTGTTGTCTCCGTTTCTCTAGAGAATATATATTTCTCAGTGGTTATTCCACTGTTTTAGGCAGTATATGATGTTTTATTAAATTAATTGTTTAAAAACTAGAAACGATTCTCATTCACCCTGAAAGATAGTTTTGAATACATTAATATAAATAATGATTGTGGTTATAAGTTAAAAAAACATTAGAGACTATAAACTTTTGTTTATAGAACATTTACAGAAACTCAATATTTTCGTAGGAGTTAACCCACATATTTTAAGAAAAAATAAAAAATATGAAAATCTTGTTTTAATGCATAGTTGCATCATTCACTGATGTAAGATTATGGTCAAAGAGGTTTGAATCTTTTTTTTTCTCTGTTTCTCTAGAGAATATATATATTTTAGTGGTGATTCCACTGTTTTAGTGGTGATTCCACTGTTGGGGTTAACCTACATGTTTTACGAAAAATTCAAAAATTACGACAATCTTGTTTTAATGCATAGTTACATCCTTTACTGATGTAATATGATGGTCAAAGAGGTCTGAATCATTTGTTGTTCCGTTTTTATAGAGAATATATATTTCTTAGTGGTTATTCCACTTATTTATGGAATATATGATGTTTTATTAAATTAATTGTTTAAAAATTAGAAACGATTCTCATTCGACCTTAAAGAGAGTTTAGTATAAATTAATATAAATAACGTATGTGGTTATAGGTTTTAAAAAATATTAAAAACTATAAAGTTTGACATATAGAGTATTTACCGAAAAACTAAATATTTTTGTAGGGGTTATCTTACATATTTTAAGAAAACTTCAATAATTATGACAATTTTTTTTAATGCATAGTTACATCCTTTACTGACGTAAGATGATGGTCAAAGAGGTTTGAATCATTTGTTGTCTTTATTTCTCTAGAGAATAGATATTTCTTAGTGGTTATTCCACTGATTTAGTTAGTATATGATGTTTTATTAAATTATTTTTAAAAAAATTAGAAATAATTCACATTCACCCTGAAAGAGAGTTTAGTATAAATTAATATAAATAATGTATGTGGTTATAAGTTTTTAAAAAATATTAAAGACTATAACCTATGGTATATAGAGTTTTTACCGAAAAACTTAAAAATTTTGTAGGGGTTAACCCATATATTTTAGGAAAAATTCAAAAATTATGACAATTTTGTTTTAATGCGTAGTTGCATCCTTTACTGACGTAAGATGATGGTCAAAGAGGTTTGAATCCTGAGAGATAGATAGAGAGAGAGAGAGAGAGAGAGAGAGAGAGAGAGAGAGAGAGAGAGAGAGAGAGAGAGAGAGNATTAGGGGAGGCGCATAGAAGCTTGCACACCTGCTGACCCCAAATCCAATGCTCATTTCTTCGCACTGATCGAATCCTTACTGATTACACTGAAAAGGCGGAAGATGAAGGAAGCTGCTTTGCCCGTTGGCTTGGTGATTGAATCTGAAAATTTTGCAGTTATGTGTTTGTTTGAATCATTGGATCAAAAAAGACAAATTTGCATGGAAGGAGATGAAGAAATCAATGTAAAAAATGATTATAGGGTAGGGAAGAAGACGAAGGGAGATTGACGGTGCAAATAAAAATTGATGGCACTATTTTCGTGGCAGTTTTTATTTTTTGGCGAAGCCAAGAAAGTCGAGACGATTGAACCGTCCAGAGGAAACGTGTCACAATGTTAACAGCTGCCATGTTTTGATTGGTGGAAGACTTCAAAGTGGGGAATTGCATTTTAGTCTTTGGGACACGTGTCAACACGATGTTACTCGAGTTTATGATGTGGAATTTGACGTGGAGTCCTCAGGAGTGAGCAAACTCTACTTTATATATATAGATAGATGGGTGAAAACTATTTTTAGCTTCATTGGAGAAAATTAGAGTAACTGGGCAGAACTTTTCATTTACTCCACATTATTATCATCAATGATGCTATACTGTCACAACGTTAATCTTGAACGGGGAAAGCTAACTATATCTGTCATTGCTACCAGATATAGAATGTTTAGATCCCTTAGTTTTAAGAAAATATCAACCAACTGAGCTATAAAAAAAATTATCCGTTTACTAAAAATTATGTTGGTTGCCAATAAATCATTATCCCAGAAATAACAATTTGAAAAACATCTATTATCTACTATATAATATTACCGCTAAATTATTTATTTACCGCTAAATTAGTAACTTTAAAAGCACAACTAAAATTGTCCTTTGTATCTTAGACTTGAAAACGACAGATTAAAATGGGTTCTAAACCCATATAAATGTGGTTAAAAACAGAAAAGGTGCAAACTTGGGATTGAACTCAGGTTACTGTATGTACACTAAAATTTGATATTATTTAAGGTGTGTCAATTGGCACACCTATTTACAACCTGGGTCCGCCTCTGAGAACCGATAACCTCTTCTTCATAATCCCACAGAGCAAGTTCCAAATACAGTTAAATATATAAATACAAAATAATTGAACTCCTGATCGGGATTTTCTATTAATCTATTTATTTATTTAAATTATTTGAAAAATAAAAATAACAAGTAATTAATAATAATATGGAGATGTCTAAAAGTATAAAGTTATTTTCTCTCTAGCTCTTGTAGTGTTCTTGGCTCTTGCAGCAACCAAGATAGAGGCAAGATACATAGATTATTGTGCTCTTCATAATTGCAGGGCTTCGATCTAAATAAAAGGGTATGGGATCCCGTTGTTTAACCCTAACAGGCTATGGACCTGATGAGTTTTGGGTTTGGGATACACCAAGCCTTGTGACCCATAACACCGGATCCTCCCCTCTCATGTCTTTGCAAAACCCAAATTTGAAACCACAATAATAGAATGATCCAAAGAGTAGAAACCTGAAATACCCATCCATAATGACCATTGAAACTCGAAAACCAGATCTGCGTCAGATCCTTTGCCGGAAATATCTTTGATTCGAAAATCGGTTAGGTCCCCCTACTCATCGAATTTGGGAGTGCTTTTAAAATTTGTTTTCCCACCTTTAGGCTTTGATTGGTAATAGAGTAAACAAGTCAAAAAGCTTCAAATCGAAGAAAAAAAGTAAAGTGAAAATGGGGGTATTTTACTTTTCACTGAAGTGGAGTGATATATCACTCTACGTTTAGCCTATTTTCGAGTAAATGGGTGAAAACTATTTTTAGCTTGATTGGACAAAATTAGAGTAACTAGGCAGAACTTTTTCCTTTACTCCACATTATTATCATCAATGATGCTACACAGTCACAACCTTAATCTTGAACGGGGAAACGCTAACTATATATGTCTCTGCCAGTTATAGAATGTTTAGATCCCTTAGTTTTTAGAAAACAACAACCAACTGTGCTATACTAAAATTATCCGTTTACTAAAATTTATGTGGTTGCTAATTAATCATCATTCCAAATATAACTATGAAACGAATTTATTATCTACTATATAAGCACCGATTACCTCTTCTTCATTACCACACAGCGCAAGTTCCAAATACAATTAAATATATAAATACAAAGTAATTGAACTCCTGATTGGGGTTTTCTTATAATCTATTTATTTATTTAATCTATTTGGAAAATAAAAATAACAAGTAATTAATAATAATATGGGGATGTCTAAAAGTATCAAATTTATTTTCTCTCTGGCTCTTGTAGTGTTCTTTGCTCTTGCAGCAACCAAGATAGAGGCAAGATACATAGATTATGGTGCTCTTCATCATGGAGATCCCAGTTTCGGTTGCAGTAAAATACACCCTATCTTCTGCAAAAAGCAACAAGCCAATCCTTACACCAGAGGTTGCGAGCCTGGTCAGCGTTGCCGTGGCGAGTAAAAGTGAATCAACCAAGTAGAGCACCTTTCTTGGTTAATTTTTACAAATGTCATCCCCATATTAATATGAGATTATTAATTTCTTCTTTTTTTTATTTAAAATCTGTTATTGGTTATGTAACTGATTGTTACCATATAATTAATGATCAATTAAAGAATTAAATTTATGTTATTTGATATGCTATTTTAACAATCTTTTGAATTATTTTCATTTTTATCATTATAGTGAATGTTTTGCTGCATTTTATATATGTTAACCAGATTCACTTATTGCAGTCTAGAATTAAAAAAAAAAATCTCAATTAATCATTTTATATTTCTATCATTTCTAAAAAAGAGTATTTGCACTAGATAACTAAGAAACCAATTTAAGTAAACTTTCACACACGGTTTTCACAAACTGAAATAAAGTCTTCGAAAACAGTGGAGACAATGATCCCTTAAGTTAGTATTAAGGAATCATAACAGGCTCTAATACAAAATTGTAACACCCGCCTCCCCCAACTTAAACCTGGGGTTCCCGAGTGTGGTATTCAGGAGACATGTCTAGACAATTGATGTTTTATATGTCCGGTTACTGGTCCCAAACATTTCCTGATGCATTTCCTTCCGTACAAATCCTCCACCTGGTATACCTTAGTTTTAGAGATTTTAGCCTTGGTATAAATTTTGTTTTTGAGTCTTTATATTATGTTTCAAGCCTGTTTTAGGATCTTTACTGATTCATGCACGTTTTAGAATATTATGGAGATAATTATGCCATTTGGAGCATTGAAAGAACTGAAGCCGAGAATTTGAAGTGGGAGTGGTGATTTGGAGTAGGTATCGATCGACACCACCCTTAGTGTTGCTCGACACTCATGCTTTTCGAGCAAGCCGGGAGAAGTTTAAAATTTTCACTTTGGACTTGAAGTATCCAGTATTTGGAAATAAACCTTTTAATTTGTTTTAACAAATATTTGGAATGCTACAAAAAGAAACCTATATTTAGTATTTTTCCATTCACTGTTTAAGCTACAATTTCTTTTACACTTGAAGAGATTTAAAGAGATGAATAGAAACTCATTCACAGATCGATTGGAACTCTAGTAATTCTTTCTTTTAATTATATGCAGTTCATTCATTCATTGATTAAGTTTTTCATGATTATGTATGAGTAAACAATTTGTTAGATTTAGGGATTTGTTAGACTTAGGGATTTCTAGGGATTTATATCAAACTATTGATCACAGGATTCCTAGGGGTTATTCATCATATTTTGCACAAGGTCTGTTCATATACTAGTTTCTAGAGTAGCTAACTAGAACCTAGAATCATAGGATTATTGTGAAACATGAGAGTGTAATTAATACCTGAACATAATCCTGATGGATTATATACTATTCGCAACAAGATTGGTCTAGGAATTTAGTTAAACAAATTTGAATCTGATCTAATGCTTGTTTGATTTGGCTTGGACTCGCGGTGCTGAGCTCCAGTGACGCGATGAACAAAGGCCAGAGAGAGAGAGAGAGAGAGAGAGAGAGAGAGAGAGAGAGAGAGAGAGAGAGAGAGAGAGAGAGAGAGAGAGAGAGAGAGAGAGAGAGAGAGACGATGGCGTGAGGGGAAAAGAGACAGATGTGAGAAGAGAGAGAGCTAGAGATTGCGATCAAGGGTTTCTGGTCTTTAGAAAATTTTGCAGGGCTTCGCTCTAAATAAAAGGGTATGGGAACCCCTTGTTTAACCCTAACAGGCTATGGACCTGATGAGTTTTGGGTTTGGGATACACCAAGCCTTGTGACCCATAACACCGGATCCTCCGCTCTCATGTCTTTGCAGAATCCAAATTTGAAACCACAATAATAGAATGATCCAAAGAGTAGAAACCTGAAATACCCATCCATAATGACCATTGAAACTCGAAAACCAGATATGCGTCAGATCCTTTGCCGGAAATATCTTTGATTCGAAAATATGTTAGGTCCCCCTACTCATCTAATTTGGGAGTGCTTTTAAAATTTGTTTTCCCACCTTTAGGCTTTGATTGGTAATAGAGTAAACAAGTCAAAAAAGCTTCAAATCGAAGAAAAAAGTAAAGTGAAAATGGGAGTATTTTACTTTTCACTGATGTGGAGTGATATATCACTCTATGTTTAGCATATTTTCGAGTAAATGGGTGAACACTATTTTTAGCTTGATTGGACAAAATTAGAGTAACTAGGCAGAGATTTTTCCTTTACTCCACATTATTATCATCAATGATGCTACACAGTCACAACCTTAATCTTGAACACGGAAACGCTAACTATATATGTCTCTGCCAGTTATAGAATGTTTAGATCCCTTAGTTTTTAGAAAATAACAACCAACTGTGCTATACTAAAATTATCCGTTTACTAAAATTTATGTGGTTGCTAATTAATCATCATTCCAAAAATAACTATGAAACGCATTTATTATCTACTATATAAGCACCGATTACCTCTTCTTCATTACCACACAGCGCAAGTTCCAAATACAATTAAATATATAAATACAAAGTAATTGAACTCCTGATCGGGGTTTTCTTATAATCTATTTATTTATTTAATCTATTTGGAAAATAAAAATAACAAGTAATTAATAATAATATGGGGATGTCTAAAAGTATCAAATTTATTTTCTCTCTGGCTCTTGTAGTGTTCTTTGCTCTTGCAGCAACCAAGATAGAGGCAAGATACATAGATTATGGTGCTCTTCATCATGGAGATCCCAGTTTCGGTTGCAGTAAAATACACCCTATCTTCTGCAAAAAGCAACAAGCCAATCCTTACACCAGAGGTTGCGAGCCTGGTCAGCGTTGCCGTGGCGAGTAAAAGTGAGTCAACCAAGTAGAGCACCTTTCTTGGTTAATTTTTACAAATGCCATCCCCATATTAATATGAGATTATTAATTTCTTCTTTTTTTTATTTAAAATCTGTTATTGGTTATGTAACTGATTGTTACCATATAATTAATGATCAATTAAAGAATTAAATTTATGTTATTTGATATGCTATTTTAACAATCTTTTGAATTATTTTCATTTTTATCATTATAGTGAATGTTTTGCTACATTTTATATATGTTAA
The DNA here is from genome assembly GCA_012274485.2 of Sinapis alba. Classification (NCBI taxonomy): domain Eukaryota; kingdom Viridiplantae; phylum Streptophyta; class Magnoliopsida; order Brassicales; family Brassicaceae; genus Sinapis; species Sinapis alba. Next base: position 64,915 of record MU106999.1, on the reverse strand, counting down.
CCAGATTCACTTATTGCAGTCTAGAATAAAAAAAAAATTCTCAAATAATCATTTTGTATTTCTATCATTTCTAAAAAAGAGTATTTGCACTAGATAACTAAGAAACCAATTTTAGGAAACTTTCACATACGGTTTTCACAAACTGAAATAAAGTCTTCGAAAACAGTGGAGACACTGATCCCTTAAGTTAGTATTAAGGGATCTTAACAGGCTCTAATACAAAATTGTAACACCCGCCTCCCCCCAACTTTAACCCGGGGCCCGAGTGTGGTATTAAGGAGACATGTCTAGACAATTGATATTTTATATGTCCGGTTACTGGTCCCAAACATTTGCTGATGCATTTTATTCGGTACAAATCCACCACCTTGTATACCTTAGTTTTAGAGATTTTAACCTTGGTATAAATTCCGTTTTTGAGTCTTTATATTATGTTTCAAACCTGTTTTAGGATCTTTACTGATTTATGCACGTTTTGGAATATTATGGAGATAATGATGCCATTTGAGCATTGAAGAACTGAAGCCGAGAATTTGAAGTGGGAGTGGTGATTTGGAGTAGGTATCGATTGACACCACCCTTAGTGTTGCTCGACACTCATGCTTTTCGAGCATGCCGACAGAAGTTTAAAATTTTCACTGTGGCCTTGAAGTATCCAGTATTTGGAAATAAACCTTTGAATTTATTTTAACAAATATTTGGAATGCTACAAAAAGAAACCTATATTTAGTATTTTTCCATCCACTGTTTAAGCTACACTTTCTTTTACACTTAAAGAGATTTAAAGAGAAGAATAGAAACTCATTTACAGATCGATTGGAACTCTAGTATTTCTTTCTTTTAATTATATGCAGTTCATTCATTCATTGATTAAGTTTTTCATGATTATGTATGAGTAAACACTTTCTTAGATTTAGGGATTTGTTAGACTTAGGGATTTGTATTAATGTCAAACTATTGATCATAGGATTCCTAGGGGTTATTCATCATATTTTGCACAAGGTCTGTTCTTTATACTAGTTTCTAGAGTAGCTAACTAGAACCTTGAATCATAGGATTATTGTGAAACAAGAGAGTGTAATTAATACCTGAACATAATCCTGATGGACTATATACTATTCACAACAAGATTGGTCTAGGAATTTAGTTAAACAAATTTGAATCTGATCTAATGCTTGTTTGATTTGGCTTGGACTCGCGGTGCTGAGCTCCAGTGATGCGATGAAGAAAGGCCAGAGAGAGAGAGAGAGAGAGGGAGAAAACGATGGCGTGAGGGGAAAGAGACAGATGTGAGAGACATAGAGGAAGAGATCGTGATCGAGGGTTTCTGGTCTTTAGAAAACTTTGCAGGGCTTCGTTATAGTTTCTGAATAGAAAGAAAAGGAGAGAGGAGTAATCTATTTATAATAAAAGGGCATTGGAACGTATTGTTTAACCCTAAAAGGCTATGGACCTGATGAGTTTGGGGTTTTGGATACACCAAGCCTTGAGACCCATAACACTGGATCCTCTCCTATCATGTCTTTGTAAAACCCGAATTTGAAACCACAATAATTGAACAATCCAAACCGTTGAAACCTGAAATACCCATCCATGATGACCATTGAAACTCGAAAACCAAATCTTTGTCGGATCCTTTGCCGGAAATATCTTCGATTCGAACATCTGTTAGGTCCCCCTACTCATCGACTTTGGGAGGGCTTTTAAAAATTGTTTTCCCACCTTTAGGCTTTGATTGGTAATAGAGTAAACAAGTGAAAAAGATTGAAATCGAAGGAAAAATAAAAGTGTAAATGGGATTATTTTACTTTTCACTGAAGTGGAGTTATATATCACTCTACGTTTAGCCTATTTTCGAGTAAATGGGTGAAAACTATTTTTAGCTTGATTGGACAAAATTATAGTAACTAGGCTGAACTTTTTCCTTTACTCCACATTATTATCATCAATGATGCTACACAGTCACAACCTTAATCTTGAACGGGGAAACGCTAACTATATATGTCTCTGCCAGTTATAGAATGTTTAGATCCCTTAGTTTTTAGAAAATAACAACCAACTGTGCTATACTAAAATTATCCGTTTACTAAAATTTATGTGGTTGCTAATTAATCATCATTCCAAAAATAACTATGAAACGCATTTATTATCTACTATATAAGCACCGATTACCTCTTCTTCATTACCACACAGCGCAAGTTCCAAATACAATTAAATATATAAATACAAAGTAATTGAACTCCTGATCGGGGTTTTCTTATAATCTATTTATTTATTTAATCTATTTGGAAAATAAAAATAACAAGTAATTAATAATAATATGGGGATGTCTAAAAGTATCAAATTTATTTTCTCTCTGGCTCTTGTAGTGTTCTTTGCTCTTGCAGCAACCAAGATAGAGGCAAGATACATAGATTATGGTGCTCTTCATCATGGAGATCCCAGTTTCGGTTGCAGTAAAATACACCCTATCTTCTGCAAAAAGCAACAAGCCAATCCTTACACCAGAGGTTGCGAGCCTGGTCAGCGTTGCCGTGGGAGTAAAAGTGAATCAACCAAGTAGAGCACCTTTCTTGGTTAATTTTTACAAATGCCATCCCCATATTAATATGAGATTATTAATTTCTTCTTTTTTTTTATTTAAAATCTGTTATTGGTTATGTAACTGATTTTTACCATATAATTAATGATCAATTAAAGAATTAAATTTATGTTATTTGATATGCTATTTTAACAATCTTTTGAATTATTTTCATTTTTTATCATTATAGTGAATGTTTTGCTACATTTTATATATGTTAACCAGATTCACTTATTGCAGTCTAAAATAAAATAAAAATTCTCAAATAATCATTTTGTATTTCTATCATTTCTAAAAAAGAGTATTTGCACTAGATAACTAAGAAACCAATTTTAGGAAACTTTCACACACGGTTTTCACAAACTGAAATAAAGTCTTCGAAAACAGTGGAGACACTGATCCCTTAAGTTAGTATTAAGGGATCTTAACAGGCTCTAATACAAAATTGTAACACCCGCCACCCCCCAATTTTAACGCGGGGCCCGAGTGTGGTATTAAGGAGACATGTCTAGATAATTGATATTTTATATGTCCGGTTACTGGTCCCAAACATTTGCTGATGCATTTTATTCGGTACAAATCCACCACCTTGTATACCTTAGTTTTAGAGATTTTAACCTTGGTATAAATTCCGTTTTTGAGTCTTTATATTATGTTTCAAACCTGTTTTAGGATCTTTACTGATTTATGCACGTTTTGGAATATTATGGAGATAATGATGCCATTTGAGCATTGAAGAACTGAAGCCGAGAATTTGAAGTGGGAGTGGTGATTTGGAGTGGGTATCGATTGACACCACCCTTAGTGTTGCTCGACACTCATGCTTTTCGAGCATGCCGACAGAAGTTTAAAATTTTCACTGTGGCCTTGAAGTATCCAGTATTTGGAAATAAACCTTTGAATTTATTTTAACAAATATTTGGAATGCTACAAAAAGAAACCTATATTTAGTATTTTTCCATCCACTGTTTAAGCTACNAAAAATTCTCAAATAATCATTTTGTATTTCTATCATTTCTAAAAAAGAGTATTTGCACTAGATAACTAAGAAACCAATTTTAGGAAACTTTCACACACGGTTTTCACAAACTGAAATAAAGTCTTCGAAAACAGTGGAGACACTGATCCCTTAAGTTAGTATTAAGGGATCTTAACAGGCTCTAATACAAAATTGTAACACCCGCCTCCCCCCAACTTTAACCCGGGGCCCGAGTGTGGTATTAAGGAGACATGTCTAGACAATTGATATTTTATATGTCCGGTTACTGGTCCCAAACATTTGCTGATGCATTTTATTCGGTACAAATCCACCACCTTGTATACCTTAGTTTTAGAGATTTTAACCTTGGTATAAATTCCGTTTTTGAGTCTTTATATTATGTTTCAAACCTGTTTTAGGATCTTTACTGATTTATGAAATACCCATCCATAATGACCATTGAAACTCGAAAACCAGATCTTTGACGGATCCTTTGCCGGACATATCTTTGATTTGAACATCAGTTAGGTCCCCCTACTCATTGACTTCGGTAGGGCTTTTAAAAATTGTTTTCCCACCTTTAGGCTTTGAATGGTATTAGAGTAAACAAGTGAAAAAGATTGAAATCGAAGGAAAAATAAAAGTGTAAATGGGAGTATTTTACTTTTCACTGAAGTGGAGTGATACATCAGTCTACGTTTAGCCTATTTTCGAGTAAATGGGTGAAAACTATTTTTAGCTTGATTGGACAAAATTAGAGTAACTAGGCAGAAATTTTTCCTTTACTCCACATTATTATCATCAATGATGCTACATAGTCACAACCTTAATCTTGAACGGGAAACGCTAACTATATATGTCTCTGCCAGTTATAGAATGTTTAGATCCCTTAGTTTTTAGAAAACAACAACCAACTGTGCTATACGAAAATTATCCGTTTACTAAAATTTATGTGGTTGCTAATTAATCATCATTCCCAAAATAACTATGAAACGCATTTATTTTCTACTATATAAGCACCGATTACCTCTTCTTCATTACCACACAGTGCAAGTTCCAAATACAATTAAATATATAAATACAAAGTAATTGAACTCCTGATCGGGGTTTTCTTATAATCTATTTATTTATTTAATCTATTTGGAAAATAAAAATAACAAGTAATTAATAATAATATGGGGATGTCTAAAAGTATCAAATTTATTTTCTCTCTGGCTCTTGTAGTGTTCTTGGCTCTTGCAGCAACCAAGATAGAGGCAAGATACATAGATTATCGTGCTCTTCATAATGGAGATCCCAGTTTCGGTTGCAGTAAAATACACCCTATCTTCTGCAAAAAGCAACAAGCCAATCCTTACACCAGAGGTTGCGAGCCTGGTCAGCGTTGCCGTGGCGAGTAAAAGTGGATCAACCAAGTAGAGCACCACTCTTGGTTAATTTTTACAAATGCCATCCCCATATTAATATGAGATTATTAATTTCTTCTTTTCTTTATTTAAAATCTGTTATTGGTTATGTAACTGATTGTTACCATATAATTAATGATCAATAAAAGAATTAAATTTATGTTATTTGTTATGCTATTTTAACAATCTTTTGAATTATTTTCCTTTTTTTTATCATTATAGTGAATGTTTTGCTACATTTTATATATATTAACCAGATTCACTTATTGAAGTCTAGAATTAAGAAAAAAAATCTCAAATAATCATTTTGTAGTTCTATCATTTCTATATAAAAAAGAGTATTTGCACTAGATAACTAAGAAACCGTATTTAGTAAACTTTCACACACGGTTTTCAACAACTGAAATAAAGTTTTTGAAAGCAGTGGAGATGATGATCCCTTAAGTTAGTATTAAGAGATCTTAACCGGCTCTGATACCAAATTGTAACACCCGTCTCCCCCGACTTAAACTCGGGGTTCCCGAGTGTGGGGTTACAGATACATGTCTAGGCATGGGCAAAAAACACCCAAAACCCGAGATCCGAACAGAACCCAACTGAAAAAACTGACTTTGTACCCGATCCGAGATGTAAGAAATATATGAATGGATCCTATATGCTGACAAAATATATTCAGTACTTGAAGTATTATTAATCAAATCGAAGATATACCCAAAAACCCTGAAAACACACAAAAAAATCTAAAAAAAAAAAACGATTTAACATTTAAATTAGTATCTAAATGCATTTTTAAAAACTAAATAATTACTTTAAATTTTTAATACCATTTATTTTGATATGGTATATAAGAATATCTGAATCTTTAACAAACTGAAATGAGTTCGGATCTAAAGGAGTCATAGATAAAGTTGTAAAATATATTAAACCAGAAGTATTAATAACCAAACCCGATCTGGACATATATAGGAAGTGTTAGTGAGACTTAGATTTTTATAGAGTTGTTGATTTTAAAAGTTGAGAAATTTGTTAAATTTGGAAAGAGTTATAAAAAATTTTGTATATTGTGAAAATCTATGAAAATAAAGTAATACAATGATTTTAAGTATCCAATGGATTAATGTTGTATTCTCAAAATCTTGTTTTGTTAATTTAAAGGTTAAGAATACAACTCCAAGTAAATCATTAAAATCTAATTTTTTTAATAACAAAGAATTTTGTATAGAATTATAAAATCATCAAACAAATAACACTAGGTTTTAATGAAAATAAAATAAAAAATCTATAAATCAATAACACTAGAGTTGGAAATTCTAATAATCATTATAATTCAATACTTACAGACACTCCCATAAACCCAGACAGAGCCTCAGAAGCTGAACTCGAGAAGCTGGATCTGGGTCCGAATAGGTGCATGAACACTCATTGCTTACACATACACACAAAACACATTGCTAGGCAAAGAAACAGATTCTTCATCTTTGGAGCTTCTTCCTGGACCTGGACAAATACGAACTCAACAGTATGAGATTAGTATAAGCTTAAGGGACTTTTCGTTTAAGAGATGATTTTATTTCTTAATGATTATTAGTGATTTGTTAATATGTTTATATGCAAACAGTGTTATTGTATTTGTACATTTCAGCTTATTTATGCATAATTACTGTTGTTATATATTTGTCACTTTGAAGTTTTCTTGAACACATAGCTAGCAAACCAACATGAACACATCATCCAACTTCCAATGGGTGACTTGTATAAATATTTATTGGTCCAAAAGATTAATTTCTCCGTCTTCACACCAAGTTTCCCAAGCTTGTTGCGATTTCAGTAAAAGATAATATAAGAGCAAGAAAAGTTCAATATACTTTGCTAAATTACTAGAGATGTTAAGCGCAAGGATCCATGGAGTAATGATCTGAAACCAAAACATGTCTCATGTTTAGATTTATTTGAGATAAGTACTTTCCAAGCATCACAAGTAAATAATTCCATAATAATCTTTTAAATATGTTAACTGAATATTTGGTTATTGGAAAACCAACAATTAATCCTAGAAGTTGTTCTTTTTAGCCATTGTCATTTCTTACAAAAGACGGATATGTTCATCACAAAGGGTGTTACAATACGACGAAGCTGGTGATACTAAGAGAAAGCGACAAGATTGAAGGATACAAGAGAATGAGAGACCAACATAAAACACATGGGATGATGTGATGATCATCTCAGTGGAACTTAAGGCTGGTCAAGACATTGTTGTTGACTGGATCCGCCAAATGATCAAGAAGGTTCTGGTAAGGCCCCACACCGGTCACTAGTCCCTGCACAAAATAGCCTAGGATTGCGAGCATAGCCAGTCTACCGTTCTTGACCTCCTTGAGTTTCAACTCCTTCATTGACTTCTCGTCTTTTCCAAACCCAAGAGGGTTAAAGAAAGGTCCACCCGGGTAAGACGGGTCACCCGAACCGGCAAAACCTTTCTCTAAGCCCAAGAAGTACTGTTTTCCCATTGATCCTGGGTTGTACCAGTCTTGCAACCTCCGGTGCTCAGCAAATCCCATCAAAGCCATCTCGAGAACAAAGAGTGTGAAAGGGTCTGCCCAGTAGCTGTATGTCCCTGCAGGTGGAATCACACCGGTTTGGAACCAAGGAAGGGCAGTCTCTGCTGGTATCAAACCAGCCTTGCCAAGAATCTCAGGGGCAATAGCTCCAGCTGCACCCAACATCGCGAACCGTCCGTTAATGATCTCTCCGTAGGCTAACCATCTCGGTTCGATGAATCCTCCAGTACCCTCCGGGTCTGAAAGACCAAGCGGGTCGAATCCATAGTCGCCAGGTAAGCTGCATAATCACAGCATCTCCTTAATTATGAATAACTAACACATTTTGAAGATGATGAAGCTTTAAAAAGAATCAAATATTTGGAGTTACCTGCCGTCCAAGTAAGATAGGCTCTGTGATGATGCAAACCACAATGGTCTGTTTGCTCCTTGCTGAAACCAATAACACAAAAACAGGATCAGATTACTCAGTTCACACAGCGATATATATACAGAGTATTATGTACCTTGACAGGTGGAGTTGATGTAGCTCTAACAATGAAGGAAGTCTTCCTCACGGAGACAGCTGGTTTTGTGCCGAATATCTGTCTAGCAGTCTGAACAGAGGAGGTAAGTGAAGAAGACACAAGTGACTGTGCTGCCATTTTTTTCGCTCTGTTCCTTAACTCTTCTCTTCTGTCACCAAGACACGATGATTGTTCAGGAAGTGTTAAGGAACACGGTCCATTAGAACTACTTGTGGTTTTACTCAGATTAGATTAGTATCTCATTCACCAACTATATCTGCCCACGTGGAAACTCGAGTTGGATAAGAGATTTTTTCTACGTGTTAATCCTTATCTGCCACACAACTCAAACGAGCAAAAAAAAATCTTTACGTTGAAGCCAATTGGATATAAGATTTCATTTATATACTGTGGTAGATGTTCATAAATAATGTTTTTATTTTTAAACAAACGATTCCTCAGCATTAATCAGTTTTCCAGTGATTGTTTAAAAAAAAAAAAAAAAATCAAATTCGTAACATTTTCACATATTAGAATGAGACTGGTAAAATTTTTCAGTTAAACCGTTGAAGATCATATATTTAACTTTATTTTTGTAAAAGAAATTAACAACTTTCTTTTGTTCCAGCTGGAGACACACCATTGGTTATGAGCATAGTACGATAAAATATTAGCATTTATCAACAAACTTTAAGAAAATAATATACATAAATCTTAGGGAAATTATCCCATATAACTAAAAAAATAAAGTGTCAATAAGAATCAACTAATAAATAAAAAGTTTCAATATTTCTAAAATATATATTATATTATTTTTATTTACCGGTTGAGAAAACAATTAATTTATAATCGCCTTTCAGATGAACCATTCAAATTATTCGTAATTTTAAGTTTAGACAAATAATATTGTCATTTTTATCCAGATGGATTATATGGATTGAAACGAACCGTCCCTTATAACTTGAACTCTATATTTTTTTTTATCTGGATACTAGATTATGACCCGTCCTTAAAAATGCAGATATATTTTTTGTTTTATATTTTCTTTTAGAAATTTATTTTTTTATATTTATGTGTGTGTTTTAGTTATATTTGTGTTTTTTATATAATATTTTTCTTAAATGATTAATAATAGATTTTAATAATTGTATTTAAATAGTTGGATCATACCTATATCAACAGGTCATGTTCATGTTTATGTTTTAATAGAATAGATAAAACAAAACATATAAAAAAAGAAACGACCAGAGAGAGTTCGCCCTAGGATGTGCGCCGCTTGGATGGATCTGCTCCACTCCATCACCGCCGTTTAGCTTTCCCTCGCTGAAGAAGCCCTCTCCTTCATGTTCCTCATGGTGACTGCCCCTCTCCCGCCGCGGTTCAGACCTCCTCCGGATCCACCACCGTGTAAGTTCCTCTCGCTTGGATCCTTCTCTCCCATCGAGCCGCCAGAACCACCAGACCCTCCGGATGCACCTGCTCTGCTTCTTTGTTTCATGTTCTCCTTCTTCAGCCTATCTCCTCGAGCGTTGGTCCAAACCCTAGATCTGGAATTTCCATTTTCAACAACTGAGTCTAGGAGCGGTGATATCCCCCTCTTTTCGCCTGGTGCTTCATCATTCATCTATGGATGTCCATCTCCTGTTGTGTGCAGTTTGTTATCTCACCGCACTCTCAAGTTTGTGGCTGCCGCTGGACTTCCCTCGCCAAAGAGACCGTTGTTACTTTATCCTTTTCCATGCGGTAATTTCCATCCAACTATTGATTCCTTCATGATAGTTGAGTCTATTCTCTACTCTGCTATAGAGTGTTCGTTGGCTAGTACTTCCTTTTACTCTGCTATAGAGTGTTCTTTGCCTATTACTTCATGGTTTCAGATATGTCTAACTTCTTTTAGAGTGGAGTATTTAATGTTGGTTTTCAGATTTTCATCTTGGTTGTGGTTTCAGATCTTCATTATCACCACTCTTTTGAAACCAACTTCAACTTCCCTATTACCATGGTTTTTGTATCGTTGCTGCTCATGTGTTGCACGGTCAACCTTTGGATTGGAAAATTTTGCTACAGGTGATTCGTTCTCTGTACTGTTCAAAGGCTCAGCTTCTTGGTGTCACCTCACCTCTGCTATTGTAGCCACTGTTAAGATTGTTATTCCTGCACTAGTTGCAGTACCAATCACAAGCATTAGATCACTGATTGTGTTCTTTGTTTCTCATGGCGTCATTCCACTGCTTAAGCCTAGTGTTGTCGAGATACGAGGACGTCTCTGCAATGTTAGTTGTTTATGTATAATGATTGCTTCTATCTTTATGTTTTTGCTTGCCTTTTGTTGCAGCAAAGTTGTTAGCCAGTATGGCTTTTGTTATCATCTTTGTAAACAATTCCTCCTCTAATGGAGACTACTTATCTATAAAATCTTGTTTGACCAAAAAAAAAACAATAAAACTAAGAAACATAAAAGGAAGAAAAAAAGAGGCTTACACGAGCCATGAGGTGAGGATGATCCCTCTTATATAATCCAAACATCCCAAAAGTCTCTCCCCAGTTATTCACAATCTTATTGCCTACCTCTCTATTCGTTACATCGTCGTATCTCTTACACACAGCAATTTTTCTAATAAGAAAAAAAAAGAATTAAGACCTTACTTCAAGCCTACCTTGAAAACAGAAGAAAAGAGAGACACAGAACAAGACAAAGCTGATAATAATGAGACACAGAGAGTGTCAAGAAATTAGTTGGAATAGTTCTCTGTTTTGGAGACTGTTGTGTCAACTTCCGTTAACAGTAGTATCCGGAGTTGGTTCCCTGGGGTCATTTTCTTCACTTCTTCTTTTGACCATATAAATATTCTCTTCACCATGTTGCTGAACTCACTGCAACCACAAAATCCAACCATTTTTATTTCCTCATCAACATATATGAGTTTTTTTCTTTTTGTAGTAAAGAGTGTCACTTACGGCCATGGGTCATCACCAACAAGCATCATATCTCCCTCATTGTCTGTGAACACTATGTCCCATTGATTCCGACTCTTCAGTTCTCCTTCAATGTCAAACAGCTTCTCAAGGTCGTCTATAAGCTCACTGTACCCATTTATTACTGTTAAATCCACAGCCCTGCCCACTGGTATGCCTTGCATCTGCACCTGTGTTCATATATGTATATTAGATTTTTAAGTAATAATGAGAACATCTATGCTTATATGTGTATTACATACCTTGGTACGGCTTCTTGACGAACTGATTTGCTTGCTTTGAACCTCTTTTGGTGATGCCTGCGCAGGTTCCTCTGATAGTTTTGATATGTTGCTGTCCAGAGTCGGTTTGGTTATGTTTATTGGTCGCATGGGTGCAGTTTTCTCCTCGGAAGCCGGTAGAGAGGAACTCATCATCAGATCAATTCCAAATAATCTACAACAGGCGTTATTAGTCTTTGGTTTCTTCTGCTCGACAGGGAAAACCATTTGGCCGTTCAATGTTGTGTCTTTTGAAACAGAGTAAGGGCTATTTGGCCAGTCAGAATACTTGGCATCCCCAGTAGCATCACGATAACATTGCTGAGGAGAACTCCTTTGTGATTGTGACAATGCAGAACTCCAAAGGTTTGAAGTTGTTACACCAACACTAACATGATGGGGCCTTTTGTTCTTTAGCACAACTTCTGAAGTTACAAATGGCTCCATTTCCCATGGGGAAACCTTATCCGGTCTTGAAATGGATGCAGGCTCATCCCAATTAACCTACACAACATTGTAGCAGACCTCTGGTTGAGTTTTTACACTTCAGTAATCATTCTATAAAAGGGTAAGTGATTTTACTTCCAAGCATCGCCATTTTGAGTCTTTCCAGTGAGGGGAGCAGTCTTGAACACTAACAACCGTGCCAGAAAATCTTCTTTCAGGGGAGTCCTCTCCCTCAAAACTCATCTTAAACCTCATCCCTACAGAGAACTTATTGTTCATGGCTTCCAGATATTTGTTCAAGCTAATGATGAATTGGCTTGTCCTGTTTTCAAACCGGGAGTAAATCAAAATAATCAGACTGTGGAAGGAACTCCTCCCAATATGTTTAACGTAGAGTAGTGACTCTATTACCTTGGTTTATAGTATACCGTGAACATAGTTCGGGTTTGAGTAGCATGGCATGCAGTAGCAAGAACTCCCAGATGCATACTATGGCTTGATATGACTGATGAAGGCATACTTCTCTGTTGATGATTAGCATGTCTGACTCCAATCCGCAACTCTCCATTCTCTCCTCTGGATAGTTTGGGAAATTTTTTAAATCCAACTCCACATTTGAAAAAGAAAAAGAAAAAGAAAGAGAGGAGTGTGAAAGTATATATACCTGAGGAAGACAAAGGTGTCCCCAGCAACCAATCTCTTTGAGGTAACAAAGTTGCTCCAGCCTGTAGTCAAAAGATGCCTCCGTGGTTGTCCTGTTTAGGTTAAAAAACAAGATCAGTAATCAAAAAACCTTGACTGTGACATAGAGCCACTCTTTTTTTTTTTATATAGTAAGTGAATTCATCACACCTCTAAAAATATGCTTAAACTTCCACTTATAACCGTGGACATCTTCGGCTACTAAGTCCTGGGCCGGGGTTTTCTGGGTCATATCCTAAAAAAGGATGACAACAACAAATGAAATTCATATTTTTTTTTAAAAGGCTGAAATATAAAGTCCAATGTGAAGCCCATATTGTGTAAAAATGGTGGTACTAATTACCAGGGGAGGAAGGCATTCAGTGGCATGTCTCCTTAAAACAGAAAAGCCACCATGAGTGCTTGTATCAGATGCAGTTAAAACTTTGCTGAAAGAGTAAACCTTTGGCCTTTGGGACTCGGGAGGAGAAGGATCAGGACTCATAGGTTCATCAACCTGTTATATTTTTTTTATTTTTTTAAAAAATGTTTAGAGAGACTAGCACTCATTTTGGATGTGAGAAAAGTTAAATGAAAACTGAATTGGTGGTGGTTACTTACTGTTTCTTCAGGCATCAACATAATTTGGGCAATAAACCTCATCGGTATCTTTCTCAGCCTGACAACAAATAATAAATAAACTTTCATTTAAGTCAAAACAAGATCTTGGAACTTCTCTATCATTGTAAGGTTCATCTACATCAAAATAATGGTTATTTCCTTAGAATACATGGAGCATCATCAGGTCCAAACATATATACATACCTGGAGGCGAACGTTCATAACTCTGCAGAGGATCTTAGGAGGAAGATGGAAAAGCGGATTCATCGTATTCAAGTCATGTTGCGTTGACGCTTCAAGCTGAAGAAAAAAAAAAAAAAAAAAGAAGAAAAAGAAAATCAATATCTCCACTAATAATAAAACATTGGATGGAGCTTGCTTGATTGCTTACTTGTTCCATGTGACCTTGAGGGAAGTAATAGACTCTTTCCTCAGCTTGAGGAACATCAACCAGAGGTCCCGCGCTTAGCTTCCACAACTCTTTATACATTTCTTCTCCTGTTTTTACACACAGCCACCAACCAATATTTATTGTCTTGCCAGAGTAAACATTAAAAAAAAAAAAAAACTCCAATCGATTTCTCACTACTACCACCTACAGAACTGATCACACTTCTTAAAGAAAAAAACATAACATACCTATCGTCATCACCTCTTAGCTTTTATTCTAACCAGCCGCCGCCTCAAAGTCAAATCTTCTTCTCACACACACTTTTCTTCTCTCTCCGTTCAATAAAGAAGCTTGAAATAATAATAAGAGTGGGCTCTAAATGCGTATTTAATTTTTTTACAACAGCTTTGGATTCTCTTCTCCACGTTCTCTCACTCTCTCTCTTCCTCCTCTTATTCTGCATGTAACGATCTGAATCGTAACGCACCAATCCTTCTCTCTCTCTCTTTTAAACAAGGCCGTTACGAAAAGAAAGATAATTTTTTTGCAGTCGCTCAAAAAACGAACCTGGTTAAGGAAGCGCGTCTTCTGTTACCCCTGACACCTTCGTTTCTTTTATATCCATTTCTCTGTCTCTACCTAAATAAACAATTCTTACTTTATTTATTTGTTTTATTCATTTAATTTGTCTAAACCTTTTTTTTATTTTTTTCAATAAAATACACATCAATATTATATGAGTAAATGTATATTTGTATGTAATCAGCACTTTGTTTTTATTTTCACTAAAACGATAAAGGAAAATCAAACTAGAACAACTTCTTTATCTTTATAAAAATTTGGTGACAATCTTCATGCTTTTTTTTTTTTTGTTTTAGTTGAGAAAGGTTCTATGTAGTATTTGATGTGGTGTTTGTGATAAGATTATTCTGACTTGGTGAGATGTTGTATACCTATAGAATGATTAGCTTTCTTGATACGACTAGATGAATTTCATCGTTGTAAGAAAGTTTTTCTTAATTTTTGCATGTAATACATTTCAGGGGTAATGAACACAAAAGCGAACAAGTTAGCATGCAATATTACAAGAATTTCTAAATCTAATTGGTAGGGAGATGTTGGTTGTCTCTGAGATCTAATTGGTATGTCGACTATAAACCAACCATTTGGCTTAGATGTTGTTTGCAACCAAAAAAGGAAAGATTAATATTAGTTAAATAATGTGGTGTTTCATATAGAAAACCAATAAGTATTTAACATCTAGAAAACCACCAAATAAACAATCATCTAAAAGAAATTTTATTTAATCGAAAAATTTTAGTAAGCAAAGCAACTTTATAAGTAAAATTAACATCTTCAAAAGAATTAACTATACATAAATTTTAGGGTAATTTTCTTAAATATTTTTTTTTTTTTAAAGTTGTCACTAAAAAAGTCTTTAAGGAGAAAAATAACCAAGATATATTTTATTAAAAAGGCAAAAGACATTTATACCTTTTGTTAGATATATATAAATAATAAAATAATAAAAAGTTAAAAAGTTAAAAATTAATTTTTTTTTTTTTTCAAATTATGTGTTTTCAAATTGATTTTTTTTTTATAGTTTCAACCTTTTTGAAATTCAAAAATGGTTTTTGAAACTATTTTTATAACTTTTAGTTTTACTTTTTATTGTTTTAAATTTTAAACCTTATATTCAAAATCATACATCTTAACTCTAAATCTTAAGTCTATATTAATTGATCTTATATGTATAAATATATATTTTTCATTAATAAAATCTATTTTAATTATTTTTTTATTAGAATTTAGAAAAAATAAACTAAAAACGATTATATTAAAATATTTCTTTATTTTTTTCAACTTTCGTGAATGTGTTAACAATTTGCGTTTGTGGATAAAGAATATTAATTACTGGTACAAAGCATTAAGGCGCGTACCCCATTACATGATGAGGAGTAAGGATGGATACAGATCGAATATTACTATATTTTCAGTATTTGTGATTTACTTAGTACTTCATGAATCTTTGTTTTTCTGATTTGATTTGTTTATGAAAATATGGATATTTGATTTTCCATATATCTGAAAAATTTAAGATATTTATGAATATTCACATTATTTATGGATATCTAATCCACTTTGTTCACTACAAATAAATCTAGAAAATATTATACAATTTTTTCTGTAAAATATTTTTACATAATATAAAAGCTAAAGTAAAAATTAATGAAACTGTTTTGTTTTATAAAAATTTCTTATAAAACAAATTTTATTAGAAAAAATATAGTTTTCTATAGAGATTTTATATATTTTTCTTAATATAATATTTTTATAAGTAATTTTTATAAATAAATATAATATAACTATATGCTAAAATAATAATTATATGAGATTATATATTTAAAACTCTATATTAACTATAAATATACATTTATATGTATAAAAGTCGGAAGGAATCAATATATGTCTCTAATTTTTTTAATATTTGTTATTTGTTTTGCTTTTAACAGATATTAACTTTTAATATTTACTTTATTTCAAAAACTTACGGATATCTAAATTCTTTAGATCGAATCGAAACAAATAACAAATTGAATTAAATTTAACAGATAAAATACCGAGTCATAGTAAAAATACGTTCAACAGCCGTTATCGTTCAGATTCCGTCGCTTTCGCCGTGTGGTCAACGGCAGGCACAAAACCGGCTAGAGTTGGAAAGGCATTAACCTCGTACTTTGATAAATTACCTTTTGTACCGCAAGGTGGAGACCAATACAAGCATGTGGGGAGTGTTGGATCTCTGATTTTTAACGGTTTATTAACCAATTACCTGCCATACTGGTACACGCGTCAGTTAAGTATAGTTTTTTTTAATTAAGTATAGTTTGTTTAACACTAATTTATAGTACTGATTTATTTTCTAAAGTTCTTTCAAAAATATTAATGTTCTAGATTTTTAAAAATGTTCTCACTAACTGTTAAAATAATTTGTAAATTTTTATAAACTATTAGTTATTTTTTTTAATTGAGTAAATATTATTGATAGATACTCATGTGGAATTGCATAATAAATTAAATAATAATTAATAAGTCGTTTTGGCCTTAATGTAAATGGGTTCTAATTGAAATTTTCGCCTTATATTCTAATAGCATTAGTCATCTAGTCACATTTTAAATGAATTAAATCATTTATGTATATCCAGATGCAAAACATTATGAAATTAGTCTTTGGATATATAAAATCTTTGGAATCTCCAAAGTTATTAAAAATAAATAAATAATAATCTCTCATAATTTAAAACTAACAAAAATAGAATGACTATAGTTTAATAGATTCCAAGAAACTAATCGATTGAAACTCGGTTCATCGGATACCTTAAGTTAGTATATATATTTTTTGATTAATCTAAGGTATCTCAGGTTTATGGAGAAACTCAAATTATTTTTTAAGGGGAGGTGCAACTCACATATAGATCCTTTCTTCGAGTATTTAAATGGACTTTAAAGCATATGTCCATATCCATGTAAGATGACTAAAATAATTATGAACTAGTTTCGCGCAGCAGATGAATCGAACCTAAAACATGTTAGCGTTTCAGCTCCGCTCTGCCTCCTTATCACTCAACCACACTCATCCGGTCATGTATTAAAAGAAGATAAAGAGTACTCATGCTAATTTGTCCGCTTTTATGTTTAATGTCCATTGAATATGTCAAATGTTGAAGGTATAAAATAATTCCGAGAGAATGATAACCACTCCGAAAACATAGACATCATCTGCACCAAATCAAACATTTTATAATAAATACCACATTTGGATTTTTGGTGCGCCAACCTAAACAAGAAAGTTAATTGTTAAACTATTTGTATTGCTCTTTTGCTAAAAGATTTTCTAATTTATTTGTATTTTAATATGTATGAAATTTTAGAAAATCAATACTTTGGGAATTGAGAAAGTATTAACGGTGATAATTATATTTGTTTTAAAAAGATTAATTATTCAATAGATGTTTCTTATATATATATACTTATATATATATGTATATGTTGGTAATTTTTCAAATACAATTTGCTTTACCTTTTAAGCTTGAGAAATTCCCTTAGATAGCCTCTTTTAGTTTGTTTGTCACAAAAATAGCTTTTAAGGAAGAAAATGACCAAAATGTTTTTTTTAGAAGCTAAAAAATTCATTTATATGCATTTATACCCCTAGGGTTAACTAATTTGGACTTTAGGGTTTAGAGTAAAGGGGTGGGTTTGGGGTTAGGGTTTCAAATTTCAAAAAAAAAATAAAAAAAAATCAAATTTTCAAAAAAAAAAAAGTCTATTTTGGTCATTTTAGTTTTTGAGGGCTATTTTTGTGACAAAAACTTAAAAAGGGCTATTTAAGAGAATTGTCCTTTAAGCTTTTTCTCCCACTCCGTAATTTACCAATTAAAATCACCCAAATTTTCTTTTGATATTTAAAATCTTAAATTCATTGTATTTTTATTTTAAAGAAAAAAAACTTTTTCATATCTTCATCTTGGCAGAGTGGTGACAAATTAAAGGATAAACTACCATCTAACTCCGGTCTCTAATCAATAACTACGGACAGCAAATATGAAATAATACATGTGGCTAAGTTACTCAAGTGTTTTATTTTTGTAAACTCACAAATATTTACTTCAAAACAATTTTCGCAGATTGGTTATATCCTAAACTTTTACACCCATCTCTAGTATTGTATTGCATGAACTTCCGTATGATATAACTAAGCGATCTCAAGATGGTCAATAAACATTAAGTTTTCGAACAAAAACGAATATTATTTTTATGTAGTCAATGGGTTGTGAATAATGCCAAACTATAAAAAATAAGTGACAAAACGAAAAGATGAAAAGCCCACACTCCATAGTCCATCTTTTTTAATTCACCAAAAAGTTAATTACTTTAACTGTTTTAGTTTTGTTTTTATTGTGTTTAAGATATTACTCAATATGGCAGAATATGTCATCTATGACGTATTTTGACAACTCTTGTTCCCTTTAAGGGTATAAATAAGCAAGATGCCTTCAAACCCACTACCACCATTCCGGATTTTCTATTTTATTAACTCGGTATCTTCTCCCGTATATTCCTAGAGCTTACTCAAACAAATCTTATAATTAGTAAGCAAATATATAACATTCGAGAAATCATTTCCATTTCATATAAAACCGCATTTTTGGTGTCAAATGAGCTCAATTTTTTTACTGAGTTTTGGTAATTCCTTAGATTTATAAGGTGAATTCCATCATTCATTTGATTTGGCTTTAACCCTTTTGTCAAACCTTACTCTATGGTATAAGGCATGCCACTTATTCAAAGCCTTGACGTTTCAGTTGACCATGTTTTTTATATATTCTAAGAAGCGTCGTCTTTATTTTTAGATTTAATTTGCTAACTTCGGGGAGATGAGAAGTACATATCATTGCCTTGTTTTTTTGTTCGTGTTCCAAACGATCAACATTGACTTGGTGATTCATTGCTATGGCAGGTCCTGAGATTTTTAAAAGCTGTAGACAATTTAGTAGATCAATGTTTACAAAAGAATTTACAAATTTAGGAATCTATTTGTATAAAAAACTTCATAAAATTTTGGGGTAATTTTCATTAGTCTATTTTTAGAGCAGCCTTGTTCATTCGTAAAGAAGTTGATTTCTTGAGTAACAAGTCAGTGAAACTTGGTAGAAAAAAGGAAAATTTCTCTACCTCCTTGATAGCATAATCCAAGTTTTGATCTTCCTACGCAATTTTTAATAGGATCAAAATAACTTATTTTTATTTCAAAAATTTTAACATTTATTTTTTAAAAAAAAAATTGAAACTTCACCCCCAAAACCTCATCCCTTAACTTTAAACACTAAATGTAAATTAATTAATTTTCTGGATAAAAATATTTATTTATCTATTTAATAAAATATTTGGTCAATTTAATAAAATATTTATTTATGTGCTATCTTTGTGAAAATAAACGAAAAGAAGTTATTCTATAGAATTTTTTAATATCTAATTAATAGTATAGATTTTTATGCTTACCTAAACTCGACCTAAATTGTGCTATATATAATACCTAGTTGTGTTTACTAATCATTAATATTAAGCGTAGAAATAAATGTTTTGTTAGAGATGAAATTTGCTCTAAAAAACGATTAGTCACGTAATAAGACAAGGACACCTAACCCATATACAGAGAAACTTGCAAGTCGCTACTTCTCACAGGGCTCCGATACAGGAACAAAAATGATTATTAATGAAATATTTTTCTACATCAATATATATTCATTCATCATTTATAAATGAAAATTATATCCTATTTTACATGTTCTATAATTATAATTTATTATATTGTGAGAATTTTTATATTATATGTAACTAAATATGATAAATTATATTAGCTTAATAAGTTAATATATTTTATTTGCATAAATAAAAAATATTTATCATAAAAGTAAATAAAAATATAATACATAAAAACAATGATATATCTGAAACTTTTACATATGCGATAATGACTAAACATTAAAAAGATGCTAAAATAATTATGCTTTACAATTATATTTTATGCAACTAAATATGATAATTTATAAGTATATTTTATTTTTCTAAATATGCTAAAAGTAAATATTTTTTCCGAGAACCAAAACGGGTTAGCATTAATAGACTATATAATATATATATCATAATGACATATCTTAATTTTTTTACGTATAGAATAATATAATTTTAAAATTACTGCACATTAATAAGATGCTAAAAATAATTACAGAAGCGTATATTAGAATCTAGTTTTATCATTAAAAATAAACAGAAATCATGCATAAAGTCAAAAATAAATATTTCCATATATAAATATTATGATTTTTAAAACAAATATAAATGATGATAGACCGTAACAATGGAAAATATGATCTCTTATATTATTTAATCAGGTTTATAGCTAGATTTCATGATCAAGCTATAAATATTATAACAAAGAGAGTATTTAATATAAAATATTATTAATTAGTTATTATAAAATTTTATATATGATATGATATATTGGATTAATGTTTGATATTTTATTGTTTTACAGTTTATCCTATCAAAACATTTTAAAATATGTAAAACTTCTGAAAACGGGTTGAAAATGAACAAACCATTGACTAAAAAATAAAAATGAATGTCTACACTAAAAATGAATGTCGACACTGAAATTTAATTAAATTAATTATTCTATATTAACTATAGAAATATTAAATTAAAATTAAATAATTCAGAATAGATTAAAGAAAAATATGCTAGAATAGTTTTAAAAATATTTTTATCACAAAAATAAATTTCAATGAAAAAAATGACTAAAATATTTCATTAAAGAAGTAAATAAACATTTATATTAATACGATTAGGTAATATAGACTAAGGTTTAGAGTTAAATGATTGAATTTGGAGGTTAGAGTTTCAAGTTAAAATTAAAATTTTAAAAACAAAAAAAAATCTATTTGATCATTTTAGTGTTATTTTTGTGACAAAAACTTAAAAATAAGCTATTTAAAAGAATTGTCTTAGATTAAATGAAAGAATTAGTATAGGTATTGTCATGAGGCGGTATAGTTTTTTTGGGGAAAAAAACTTTGAATAGTTCGATATTAACAAATCAATTATATATGTTCTACAAGTGGCTACCCAAAAGGAATGATAGTAGGCTTCGTACTTAACACTATACACATACAAACGAAATAGGATCATAGTGGCAAGGATAATTAGGGTTTAAATATCTATAACTAATGGGATTTGGACTTTAAATAAAATCCCAAATCAAATTAGAATCCTTTATATACTAAAGCGCAAGTCGCCTAGCGAATGAAAATCTGACATGTGGAAAATACTTAAAAAAAAAAAATTGATTGAAAAAAAAATATCTTCTACACCCTAAGTTTTAGCAACTCTCTTAATGCACGTTCGAATTCTTTATCATGATTTCAAACTGTTTTGAAACTGTTCTCTGTTTTATCTTCTATATAATTTACTCTCAGTTTTTTTTTTCCTGTTTTCTATTTTCTCCAGCCAACAGAAAGATCTTTTCATCTCTATTAAAATTTATTTGGGTTTCTTCATATATTCTTACTTTTTCTGCTCCAATTTCTTTTATTCTTCATCTAAATTAATTCTTAACAACCTATTGTCAACAAGATTTAGATTGACACGGTGGAATCTGGGACGCAATTGATACTGGTACAATCATTTAAAGAGATTTGGTTTTAAATCACTACAACATAACTAACTTAGAAACTTCCTCTATCTTTTGATTTACAGGGTTTGGTGGTCACAATAGAATGGAACATAATAAATACTATTCTTATGGGAAACCTATAACTACACTCACGGCCAGTGATATTCCAGTTGTGACAAAGAAGGTTTAATTTGAATGTTACTATTTTTTAATTTGTTGACAAAGTTTTATTGGTTAAGTTAATTATTTTTTCAGTATTCACTATTACAATTGAGTTCAACGCTAAAGCTATTGATGAACGTGTCACACAGATTATATTTTGAAAAAGTTCAAATAAAAGAAGATTATATTTTGAATCCAAAGGTAAATTTTATTTAATTTAATTATTGCTAGACAATTATTGTTAATTTATAAAATGTAAACTAAAGTTGTTAATTTTAATCTTATAAATTCAACCAACTACCAAAATAAACACAGTGGGTTAATTTTGTTTACATGTGTGCTTTAAAAATAAAGTTAGGTAAATTAACATAAAATGTCAATTTTAAACTATAAAATTTAAGATAGTAAATTGATTAGATTCATCGTATCTAACGTTACACTAAACTAAATTAGTATTTGTTCTACTGCACATAATCAACAAATATTGTATTCCAAGTATATTTTTGTTTTGGTATATTTATTTTGGAAAAATTCAACAAACATATATTCTTTTGGGTATAATTTTTTTTGTTTCATCCCTTTAACCGTTTTATTTCAATGCATGTACTTCTAAAATTGTATGTTACTGTTCATATAACAATTATGATTGGAAAATTATAACAATGATCAAATAATTTTTAAAATAATGAATTAACCTGTGCTATGCACAGGTGGTAATACTAGTTCTATTATAAATTATTAAATGGTACAAAAAGGGGAAATATTGCCAATCAAAATAAAGATTTGTGTAAAGGATCATCTTTACACTAGTCATTACTGTGCCACAATGGTTGGAAATGAATTTTGTATAAATAGCTTTATTGCTTGACACCTATCATTTTACGTAATGGAATGTACTTTATATTATGCATATGCTCGTGTGCGTTTTTAACTTATGTTATCTAATCAAAGTGTCCCCTAGGCCCCTCTTAAGAGTCAAGGGCCACATTTCGCATCATGAAATGATTAAAATCTTACTTAAATTTCATACTGATATATATATATATATATATTTTTTTTTATTTTTTTATTTTTTTTTTTTTTTGCTAAAAACTGATTTTGTAGTTGAACAAGTAATCTCGCCGTGAGATACTGAAATGTTTAGTAATTTATTTATTTTGTGAATCAAATGTATCGTCATCAAATAAACAAGGATTTTGAGATGCGTATATAAAATGGAATAAGATACAAATAATAGAGTTTGTTTTTATACGTGTGACCAACAACACTACGGGTAGCCAGATTTTTATAGTAAAATGAAATGCTTAGAAAATGCAATAATTTATACGCTAACTACATTGTTTTCTGCGTTAACTGTATATGGAAAATAATTTTTAATGCATATTTAAAACTGATTAACACATAAAATAACTGACTAAAATCAAAATAAAGGAACAAAGAGAGGAACTAGCAAAAAATATTCTTTCCGTTTTAAATTACTTGTCGTTGTAGAATAAAATTTTTGTTTTAAAATAAGTGTCGTTTTCAGTTTTCAAAACAAAATTTATTGATAATATTATATATTGGTTGAAATATAGTTAGATATATTGGTAATAGTATTTTTATTTTAAAATGTATAAAATTAAATGTTTTTTTAATCTGTGTGTATAAACCCAAAATGACAATTAATATGAAAAGGAAAGAATATATGTATATGACTAGCTGGACAAGATAGAGTTTGCGCACCCATGTGGAGACCAACTATTTGAATGTTTCGTGGCCTAATAACATATCTACACATTTGGTTTGCTATAATGTAAACTACAGTACATTAATCGCAATTTGAGATCAATTGCATAAACTATATGATCAGATGTCTATCATATATTGAATAAAATCATATATCATACCATATGAAATTATTTTATAATATGTTAATCTTGTTTCATGGAAAGATAAACTCATAAGATTTATTTTTTAAACTACAACAAAATAAAACAAATTTGATATTTTTAAAAGATATCTTACAGTGGATAAATATTAGATCCTCAAAAAGGTTTGCAGCATCTTTAACTCATTGTTATTTTTACCTTTGTAATAGTATTTAGAGGTAAAATTGTTTCAATCTATCTTTATTTTTTCCTTTCTAATATAGATCTTTATTTATAGAGAAAAAATAACATTTTATATTTTGCTTTATATTAAGAGATTGTTAATTTAGAGGAATACATTTGAGTATATCTTACTCCTATTATAAAGTTTTTATATTTAGAGGTGGAAGTAGTAAAATACATTAAAGTTGTTATGCGTGCGATCTATTGAACTTGGACTAGAAAATATTACCAATAAGGTTTTTAAAGAAATATACTATATACACATAGAAAAAGAATTGGTTAATGGATTAAAAAATGTTTTTTAGAGGCATATACTATATACATATTAAAAATATAAGTTAACAGATTTTTAGATAAACTAAATATTTGTATAGCCAAGTTGATTTACCAACATTTTATCAAAATGTATTGTAAAATGGAATGTGAGGGACCACTTATTGTATATTGATTAAAGTAGCCGGATAAATAAACTCATACATTGAAATGTTATTGGTCGACGGTATTGCTGTTCTTATTATCATATACAGTAAACTAATAATTATAAATGATTATTGGACGGGATTACAATACAAAAACTTTGGGAACAAGTGGGATCTTTGTTCCTCACGTTTCCTCCAAATGATGTTTTGACTTTTTATTTGACTTACTCTATGAGATTCTCCTAGCCGTAGGATCTTTCAGTAGTCTCTTACGTCCGTCAGATTCGGCTCGGAAATCCCATCGTCCAGGATTTGTTGACAATTACACAAACACCATCGTAAAGGTCAAAATATCATATTTTATTGGTTTAACGTATCTTGAAGGTTAAAAAAATAACAGTTAGTATTTGGCTCTTGAATCTCATTTACAAGAAACCAACTAAAAGCAACACGATTATATCTGATGAAGATAAATTTGCTTAGATAACTTTTTTTTTTTTTAATAAAATAGTTTTTAAAAAAAGAAAATGACCGAAATAGTTTTTTTAGAAGCTAAAAATTCATTTATATATATTTATATCTCTATGGTTAACTAATTTAAACTTAGGGTTTAGAGTTTATGGTGAGTTTGAGGATTTCAAATTTCAAAAAATAAATTAAAAAATTGAATCTTTTTTTTTTAAATCTATTTTGATCATTTTATTTTTCTAAAGCTATTTTTATGACAAAAACTTAAAAAAAAATATTTAAGAGAATTGACCTTTGATGAATGTCAGATGTGTATTAACTTTTGGCTGTTGCAGATTTAACTATAATAAAGTTTATAAAGTTTATATAATTTATTTTTGGTTTGTCCATATCAAGTGAAATAGCGATAAAAAATAAAGGAGAAAATAATTTTAATTAATGTTTGCATAAAATATTTGAATATAACATTTCTCTATATAATAAATTATATGACAAGAAATTTATCAACATTCCATAGTTATTAATCCAAATATTCAGTTTTTTGAAACACAAGAAAAAGTTGTTAATTTGAAAAACAACTTGTGATTAAGTTGGTATTATAATAAAGTGTGAAATATGTACAGTTTTATTTGATATTGTTGTTACTTCTTCTTCATAGGCTAATTAGTTTTAATGTACACTGATTAGCTGTTGGTACTTGGACTGATTAGGTGTTTTACTACTTAGTATTAGTTACTCTAGTGTTTTGTAACACTGATTCAAGTTTGAGTCGTTTGTTGTTTGTTAATTCATTTGTTTTTGTTGTTTGTTAATTCATTTGTTTTTGTAAGTAAAGTACAATTTGATCCTTCTTATACATTGTAACATGTTTTAGACATATTGTTAAACGTCCCTCCCCTGTGATATAGCCGTTCGCCGCAGAAAGGTTGTGGAGATTCATCAATAGAGTTCAAGAAGGTTAACTCGATTCAAAGGCAGTAGTACCGTAGCCATCAAGAATTAAACCTTAAATCAGTAACACAAAAAGGGATGCATCCAAACTGATCACTGATTTCTTAAGGGGGGGCATTTCTATTTTATAATATTATCAATGAAACCTCCTTAATAATTCCTAATCCTAAGGGTTACAATACTTGAGTAGCAAGGCAGTGTTAAAAACAAAAAAACCTAAGCCTGGCACCTAAACTAACTAAGAAAGCAAAGTAATAAAAATCATGATGCTGCTGCTAAGTAGTATCATGACCCAACCGCTATCTGGCCATAGCGATCCCATTTTATCTGTAAAAGACATCCCCATAAACGCCCAGAGTCGCCTTGAGAGCAACCGAATCGTTGCTAAGAACACGAGAAAGAGACTTATCAACAAAACTCCAAGCTCTTTGCTCTCTAGGTTTGCTTGCTCTCTCTCAATCTTCTCTACATCCAATCTGATTCCAAGAAACAAGGAAACAAAATACGTTATACCTTAGAAATGTCTCTCGTCATGCCACAGCTTTGTTTCTCACAAAAGAGACTACTGACCTCAATGCATTGTTTCCTCTAGCCAACGACTCTACACGTGAAACTACAAGAGTTTTCCATAGCTCCAAGTCTCTAAGTTCTTTTTCCTGCTCAAAATCATATCAAAGACTTAGAATCAAAAGCCTACAAAAAAGAGGAAGTGAGCAGAGTTTACCATTTTCTCTTTCCACTCTGTGATCTCTTTGATTTCAGCTTTGCTTTTCTCCACAAGCGTAAGAGTTCTATTCATCTCCAAGCTAACCTCTGTTTCCTTGTCATTCATTGTCTTCACAGAGTCCTCAATAACAGATAAATTCATCTCAATCAGTTTCACTTTCTGCATCAACAGCTTCAAAACGTTATGCTTCTCCCTAACTTCATATTTCTTGTCTCCCACGATATTAACCGTCTTCACAACAACGTCTTTCTTCTTCTGAGCGTCGGTTTCTTTGCCAATCTGATCCGTGGCATTGCTTTTCACTTCCCCGTCTTGTTTCTCATCAGCTGTTTTCTCTTCATGATTCAGTTCCAGCATAGCTGGTTTACTAGGAAGAGTCTCGGACCCAACAAATAGATCCTCAACCATTTGCTCAAGAGCATCAATGCCAAAGACCTCCACAACACTCAAAGTACAGTAAAACTCAGACCCGTAGTGACTAATCAAGTTCAGTTTAAGATATCTCAACCATTTAGGTTCCGAGAGACGGAATGTCTGAACCTGCTTAGCATTTGCAGCCACGAATCTCCCAGCATGAGTCCACAATTCCGTTGGATAACTCAAGCTCCCCGACAAGCTAAACTCTTTGAGATTGGAAGAGTAATGCTCGAAATTTGCAACTCTCACCGTGTCAACCAGCGTCTCTTCCGCGAGTTCAATGACCACATACTTATTCGAGACAGAACACGGGTTTCTTAGATACTTGTCATGATCTTTGCCAAGCACATTGCTAGCTCCTTTCGCTTCCTTGTTGTTGTCCACTACTTTTGCTCCCTTCATAGCAGATGCGTAGTTATACCCAGTTCCATCTGGTTCTAATCTGTAATGGGTTACATTGGAGAGCTGTGAAGGCACACCCGAGCCATTTGCTATAAGACTTTTGTTTTCCACGCGATCAAGGAGGGTCTTGTGCTTTCCTCTTCCTTCTGGTAGGACAATTTTGCAGATCAGCAAAGCGTTGTTACTAAGAACATGCTCATACACATCTTGTAACTGGCTTTTTCTCAGGAGACAATAGTTGTTTTCTTTCCCGGTTGCCTGAGGGGAGACAGAATCTCCAGAGCTCGTGGAATTTAGGACCTTGGAGAGTGATCCATTAGTGTAGTTATCTACATAAGAAACAAGTTTCTTCAGAGAATAACCTAAGTTTACAAGATTTATAAAATCTGTTTGTGTTCCATCTTCCCTATCGCTCAAATACAGTGACAATAGATTGAACTTTCTTTAATTAACACCTGAACATGATTATGACATCTCTCTCTGGCAACACATTTGCTAGGAAGGATGAGACAAACCCATTAAATCAAAGGGATAAACATTTACCTCCATGATTGTGGCTATAGCCAAGCTTGCAGTACACGAGGAAGAGGAAACACCAGAGTAAAAGAACCAGAGAGATAGAACGCTCGAAAAAGCTATTGCTTCTAGAATTAGTATCAGCCTGTTGAGAGAATCTGACAATCCGGAACCTGAAACCATTGTTTCGCCTAGGAAATTTCTCATTCAGACATATCGTCGAACAACTTCCGCGCCTCGCCATCTCTTAGCCGATCCCTGTCTGTGCTCGTGTATACACACACACACAGATGGAGAGATCGTTGGTTATATTGAATGACTCGTATATGTAGAAACGGAGAAGAGGGCACGAGGAAGGAGATGAAGAATGAGAGAGAACATGCATTGGTGTGTGGTCTGAAAGAGGAACCTAACATTTGTCCGTCAAGAAAACCGATTTCTTCGGAATTTTTTTAAAAAAATTATTCCTAAAAATATAATTAAGTTCCTAACAGTCCGAAACTTCAGAGATTGAGAATCAAAAAAGTTACAAACCGGCCCGTCTCAAAGAATAGTTGGTTTGACATAACCGGATTCATACCGAAGCATTGACATCGGTAGAGTGGTTAACGAGAACAAACTCGTCGGGTTCACGCCGGAGATGCTCAGGGACAAACGGAAGAGTTCCCGGATTCTGCTCTTGTAAAAGCGAATTTAACGGTGTCTCAGGAGGGTAATGGTCAAGTATGTAATCTATCGCTTCTCCACTTATTTCTTTCTGGTTCAGTAGAACCTTCACGGTTTTGAGAAGAGCGGTTTGGTTCTGCTTGAGGAGAGCAACGGTTTTGTTATACATTTCGCTAATGAGTTCTTCACTTCTCTCTGCAACTTCATCATCCATGTTGAAGTTAATCGGCGGTTCGACGAGGTCATAGTCGTCATAGAGAGATCCTTCGAAGTCTAAGCGTGGTCCCACGAACTGGGCCCTCTTTCTCCATGGTGGTGGTTCGCCATGAATCACCATTGGGTTCTCTAAGTTCCATCTGATACCCAAAGATGTATGTAAGTCCTGAGCGAGATGAAACTTTTACTTCAAAAACAAAAGAGAATATGCAAAACTTTGGCTCACATGGTTAAGATTTTACGAGCTAGCCATGAAGCGTCGGAAAGATACTCTACTGATGCCTTTGAAGTATCTGAGCCGTAAATCACTTCTTCTGCAGCTCTTGCTCCGAGTAAGACCTTTAATCAGAGAACATTAAAAACTCAATGCCTAGGCATTTTATAATCAAACAAATGAAAGAAGAGTTTTTAACAGAACACCTGAAGACGGTGAATCAGTTGTGGGCGACGACCAAACATGTAGGATTCATCGTCAAGCCGATGAAACACAACTTGAGACAGTGTCTGGCCACGAGGGATGATGGAGATTCGATCACACCGCTCAATCTTTGCATTCTCGTACCGTAGTAAAAGATGTGAAGTGATTGCTACTCCAACTTCCGTTGTGGCTCTACGACACTGACCTTCATGTCCCAATTCTAAGCCGATACGTGTCGGACCAACAGTGAGTCGGTCAACAGCGTCATCCATGTCTGATTGAAGAATCGAGCTGTGCGTTTTCCTGACTGCCACAAGAGCAGCTTCTTGAACCAACTGTGCCAGTTTTGCTCCCGACCATCCTGTATTTGATATAATGCATTACTCGGATCAAAGTTTCATACAAACCAAACAAACACGTTCTCTGTGGTAAAAGGCAAACCAAGAAAAGACAAAGCATCTTTGCAACATCAACTTGTGAATATTATACCTGGTAAGTTACTTGCATACGATGACAAATCAACAGAATCTGACATCTTGACTTTGCTGGCATGAATCTTCAGAATATCCAATCTCCCTTTCGCATTAGGGGGACGTATTCTGATCTGATAACATCAAATCAAAAGGCTTCTCATTGTGGTTTGGTAAATCATTGATTCGGAATAACTGATATCAGTTTTAACCCGTAAGATTGTCTTAATCAACAAACCTTTCGATCAAATCGACCTGGACGTAGAAGAGCAGGATCTAACAAATCTCTGCGATTGGTGGCACCCAAGAAAATCACACCTTTGCCGGTGTCAAAACCATCAAGCTCGATGAGTAGCTGGTTCAATGTTGTTTCTCTTTCTTGAGTGGCTGCATTGTACGACTGGTCTGAGTTTTCCTTGAAAATTCCTTGACGTCTAGCGAATACCAAAATGTTTTAAAAAAAGTTAAACTCTATCTCAAGTTGAAAGGCAGTGAATATATCAAAATCAATACAGAAGGGAGAAAATGTATATACCGAGTTGCTAAGGCATCGATTTCATCGATGAAAATAACAGACGGCTTGTTTACCTGCACAAGGACATGGATATTTTCAAATAAAAGATGAAGATATATATGCACAGAAATACTAAAAAATACACATCTGTCCAATGACCTTAGCTCTTTTAAACAGATCTCTGATACGAGCTGAACCAACCCCAACAAGAACTTCAACAAATTCAGATCCTGCCATTTGGTAAAACGGCACCCCGGCTTCCCCAGCAATGGCTTTCGCAACAAGTGTCTACAAAATAAAATCAGGTTAGGTTAAGCTATACATCGCTACCGGTTGGATTTGTCAAAACTGATGATTGACAATTACAAGGATAGAAGCATCTTAACATTCAAAACGTATTTAGTCGAGTTTTAGATTTTAATTGGAGCAGTAGTGATGATATATCTTTCTAGCCATAGCGCCAAATTATGAAATTGCCAAACAATCAACATACTCTACGATCCAACCATCAACCTCAGCGGAAGTTGATCTCAACAGCTGCAGGTTGGATTATAGAATATTTCTATGATATTTTTTGTATAGAAACGTATCATGCTTGTAGCTACAAATATTGTCCACTACTTACAAAAATCAATCTTTTAGATTGGTATTAACATACCTTTCCACAACCGGGGGGACCCTCCAGAAGAACTCCATGAGGAGGTTTTATTCCCATTTTATCAAACAGGTCCGGATTCTTCAAGTACTTTACAAGCTATCAACAAAATGTAACAGCCATAGTCACAATAAGAGGTTAGTAATCTTTAGTTCCTGGTTTCTCTAGAGCTTCCAAGATATTAAAGAAAATAATGCCATGAAACTTTGTACTTGATGGTGTATAGTAGAACAACCTTCTTCCATAGACAAATTCTCAGTTTCTTCGATTAATGTTCATGAAGTTAGAAGATATAATACAAGTGCATATGATAACATCAAATACTCTATTAATGTTTTGAATTTTAAAGTACTAAACTAGTAATTTGGTCAAGAGTTACCTCTTGAAGTTCGTCAACTGCTTCATCAATCCCTGCAACATCACCGAATTTAACGCCGGTTGACCCCTGAAAAATAATGACTCGTTTTCATCAAAAACTCAACCAAAAATGTATTACAATGAAAGGAACGTGCAGATAGGAGTAATGCTCAGAAACTTACGTCAACACGAGCTTCTGCTTTAGACTGAGAAAAGGCAATGCCTTG
Source organism: Sinapis alba (assembly GCA_012274485.2). Classification (NCBI taxonomy): domain Eukaryota; kingdom Viridiplantae; phylum Streptophyta; class Magnoliopsida; order Brassicales; family Brassicaceae; genus Sinapis; species Sinapis alba. The sequence goes on along the minus strand of MU106999.1, from coordinate 33,595 downwards.
CCATAAATCCTGCAAAAAAAAGTTTGAAAAGTGATTGAGAGCAAAAATAATATAAGTGAAAATATGTTAAAGCATGAATTATGAGATTACAAATATTATACCCATTTTCTAAAGTTCTTTGGTCTCCTTGACAGTGTGAAACGAACAAGAAGAACCATAGTCATGACAACAAGTAGGATTGGTTTGAGCATCTGAACGCTTGATGACATACCACCAAATGTGTAGAAATCAGAAATCCTTGAGAAGATCCCCCCATCGGCGAGAACATCCGCAATGTACTCCCATGATCTTTCAATAGTCCCTAGGAAAATGCCTAAAGACAGTTTGAGGAATGGCTTAACTATAGGCCAAACGACATAAACCGTAGTGACAAAGGCGAAACTAGTGACTGCAAACACAGCCGAGGCTAAGAACCCTCCAACAACGGCTGCAGCTGCCGCAATAACTGCTGTCACCATTCCTAACTCAACCATCACTCTACTCGAAATAGAAGAGGCAACTGGGTTTGGGAAGTCCGTCACTTTTCCAACCCAAGACTACAAATAAACATTCAACAGCAGAAAGAAAACTAAGTCAATAACAATACATACGTTAGTCAACTTCTACATACATGGATTTTGAAAGGACATTAGATTATAGAGTTATCACCGTCATCATGTTACTTTCTACTTCGTACTGTGGACCACTGTACTCTTTCAGAAGAGCTTGAGCTTCTCCAGCTTCAAGCTTCATTGACCTATCAAGAAGCATACCAATAAGAAACAAAAGCAATACTCTGGATACATCAAAAAGGAATCTTAATTCACCATTTGGTTCTCTGTAAGCTCTTGACACCAGGAATCTCTTTAAGATCAACAATGAAATCTCTATAACCGCTAGTGTAACTAACACCAGAAGCTTCTTCCTTGGATGTAAGCAGCTTAACCTTATCATTCTCCATAGCTTTTCTAAAATCATCCAAACTCATCTTAGGTAACTCCTTCACATTCTTCTCAAACTCCTCTTCCTCTGATAACTCTTCCCCAAAAACCTGCTCAGGAACATAGAGCTTCCCCTTGTACTCCCTCAGAATATCACTCAAATAAACAGACTCATTCACAACTTCACCTTTCTCTTTCTCATTCTCAGTCTTCCTTTTGATGAACTCAAACGCACCGCCTTTGCTCAAACCCTCTCGCTCCTTGGGGTTATACAGCTTGCCATTAACTCGGTAACGAGGCTCCACCTGGCTAGGATTCTCCTTCAAAACCCTAGTTACGAAATCATCACCTGCTGGATTGTTCGCCTCGCTGGGTTTCAATTCGCAGAGAATTGTATACGAACGACGCAAGATTGGAGCTCTCCATCGAGTTTTGGTAGATGCAGACGCGTGTTTCCAGATCGATTTCTTGTGGTTTTCTGGGGAACGAAAGCCGAGAGAGAAGACTGTGTTTACAGAAGCCATTCCATTCCACACTACTGCAACATCTCGCCTTAGTTGTTTTTTTATCCGGTCCGACTCCAAAACGGGTTTATATTCCGGGTTAAATTAACCCGACTGCGCCACGTCACTTTTCTCTTTAAAATAAAAAATTACGTGAATGTAACGTTATCCCTATAGCCAAACAAGTATCCTTTTGCTTTTACACGCCGCTAGCTTTTGAAAGTTAAAGACTCTTATCCCAACCGGTGAACAGTTAAAACTTTGCCACCAAACATCCTTCTGAGATGGCGAAGCCTGGCGGACGAACAAACCTCGCTTCATGCGCCGTCGCCGCCATCTTCATCGTATTCGCTATCGTAGCCGCGGTTACAGTTTACCTCACCGTCTTCAGACCAAGAGATCCCGAGATCTCCGTCACAAACGTCAAAGTCCCGTCGTTCTCCGTCGCCAACAGCTCCGTCAGCTTCACCTACTCCCAACTCTCCTCCGTGAGAAACCCAAACCGCGCCGCTTTCTCTCACTACAACAACAGAATCGAGCTCTTCTACTACGGGAACCGGATCGGTTTCATTTTCGTACCCGCTGGTGAGATCGAACCGGGTCGGACGAAGCGAATGGCGGCTAATTTCTCCGTTGATTCTTTTCCTCTCGTGTCTTCTGCTTCTCGAATCTCCGCCGCGGATTTTCAGCGTTCTGGTTTTGGAACCGGGTTAGTGGGGGAGGAGAGTCGGGCCGGGTCGACAGTGGAAATAGAGTCGAAGCTGGAGATGGCGGGTCGGGTTAGAGTTCTGGGTCTGTTCACACATCAAATCGCGGCGAAATGTAACTGCAGGATCGCGATTTCTACTGTTGATGGTTCGATCGTAGCCGTCCGTTGTTGATTCCAGACTTTTGTAGCAAACAAACAAAAACTGTACAAGTGTTTCTTTTTCAAAGACAAATGTAAACTGTAGTAAAAACCCAATCTTGGGTTCTTTTCTGATATATGAAGTTAGAAAATTGCAAATATTATTACAAAAGATTTGCAACTTTAGTATGTTGAGTGAGAACATTGTATTACAAGTTAAGTTACAATGGTAAGGAGATTGAATTACAGGGACTGAAAATGCATAATAAACAGATCTGAATGATTACATTAATCGATTTTAAGAAATAGAACAAACGAGTAAAACTATATATTAAGAGTTGAAGTGACGATTTAAATATCAAGAACTGCTTTGATAATTAGTAGTAATCCCTTGTAACCTGTGGGTTCTGATCAGCATTTTTCATGTGTTTATAAGAATAACTAATGCAAAGAAAAAAAAAAGAAATGATAATTAAGAGGAGCCATTGGAGGCTGCGTAGCCGTAAGGATTATTGGTGGCCCAATTCCATAGATCCCTACACATCTCTTCGATCCCATACTTAGCCCTGCATTCATACCCAATACCAAACAATAGATCATTAGATGTGAAATAGTCTTAACTATTGACAAAACAAAGTTTTATTAACTTACTTCCAACTCAGCTCGCGTTCTGCTTTCTCTGTTGAGGCATAAACAATCTCAGCGTCTCCAGGACGTCGTCCAGCCAACACCAAAGGGATTTTCTAATCAGAAACAATCCAGAAAAAAAGTTAAAACCAATGATGATATTATAGTTGCCAAGGCACTGTTCTACTAAACTAAACGAACCAAATCAATGATTGTTGTTTACCTTTCCGGATGCCTTCTCAAAGGCAGCTACCATTTCTAGAACCGATGTTCCATTACCCGTTCCAAGATTGTACACCTCACAACCTGACCATTTTCCACGAAATGAGATTGGATTCAATGGAAAATCATATGAAGAGGAGATACGAATTAAACTAAAAAGGATAGAACTTACTGATTTTGAGGTCATCCAGCTTACGCAGAGCGGCAATATGTCCATCTGCTAAATCCATGACATGAATGTAATCTCTCACCTGAATGAAAAACCAACAAAACAATATGTTAAGATATATTGTTAATATAGTAACCAGTCAAATATTCTTGTCTACGAGAGACATCACTCAGTAAGACATTCATACCCCTGTGCCATCCTTTGTCTTGTAGTCAGTTCCAAAGACGGTGAGATGAGGTCTCCGGCCAACTGCAACTTGTTGAACATAAGGCATGAGGTTGTTTGGAACCCCAAGAGGATCTTCACCAATGTAACCACTAGGATGTGCACCAACAGGGTTGAAGTATCTAAGCAATATGATCTTCCATTCAGAGTCAGAGCGATGTACATCCCGGCAAATCTCCTCGATAAAAAGCTGACAGAACAACAACCAGAAAAATCCTAGTGAGATTCATTTCCTGATTCAACAGTTGGGTTTTGATAAAAACTCATACTACCTTGGTACGGCCATAAGGGTTGGTTGCAGAAATAGGGGATTCCTCAGTGCAAGGAACCTCTTTAGGCCAGCCATAAACAGTAGCAGATGATGAAAACACAAGCTGGAAAAACAGAGTAGTAAAAAAAGCTAATCATTAAAATCACAAACAGAGAAGAATATAAATAAATAATTCATGTGGTGGCAAGCAAATTGGCAAAAATAGAGAGAAAGAATATATACATTTTTACAGCCGTATTGGGACATAACCTCCAAAAGAATGACAGTGCCAAAAAGGTTATTATTATAATAGAGCAAAGGCTTCTCCACACTCTCACCTACTGCTTTAAGTCCAGCAAAGTGTATCACTGCATCAAACCTGTTAATAATATCAAAGCCCAATTATACTTACAAGTCTAATCATTTGCAGTTTGAGTCACAAAAGGAAGAGATTTAAAAAAAAAAAAATTCAAAACATACTTAGTTTCTGAGAAAATCTTCTCAAGCGCAGGCCTGTCTCTGAGATCCACCTGCAGGTAACCAAAGAAAAAAAATCAGAAATGGCAGACGTAAATTAAATATATTTATTAGAGCAAGTGATATAAATTCTGTGAAGAACATCCCAATTGCAGACAGATCAACATGTATATACAAATATTACAACACTTTAGGATGACAAATAATATTATAATAAACACTCTTTCACATGGCGTTGATGCTTTCTTCTGAATTCTTTTTAAATTAAAGATTATGTGTTACACACACAAACTAGCCATAGCCACATGGTGTACAAAAAATTAACAAGAACTCTGGAATCCACACACAATCATCCTCAACAAATGACCTGTTCTCACCATAATCTAATCAACCGTCTTTGATGAAATTTAATCAATACTTGATAGATAGATAAGAGACAGTAATCATGGTGGTTACGAATACTCTTATAGACAAAAATCCTTCACGCGCACGTTTCCTAAAATCCTAGCAAAGCCGAGAAGAAGAAAAAAATAAAGAGAGGAGAAATAAACGGAACCTGGTGGAAGCAGAGACGGTTTCCGTTATCGCCAGCGAGTTTTTTGACGCGTTGGAGAGAAACAGCGGAAGAATTGTCGAGATTATCGACAACTACGACGGAGTAGCCTCCGTTAAGCAGTTGAAGCACCGTGTGACTACCGATGTAGCCAGCGCCGCCGGTTACCAGAATGTTCTTAACCATCCTTCTTAACACGCGAAATTGATAACAAAAGTTATTTAATTAATAAGTTTTATAGTAATTCGTAAAGAGCGTTTGTTTTATGGGATCGAGCAAAGGTGGGATTGTGTGTGTTTTTATAGGAGCCGAGCGGTGATGGATATTTAATATATTTTGACTGTATATTTACTTGCGAGATTCTACGTTTCTAGAGAGAAACAGAGACGGCGAGCGAGGCAGAGCAAAAGTGTGACACGTGGCGGAATTTGGTATGGGTGCGAATATACCGGATTGCTTTGAATTGACGGAATTACCCTTTTTACATTATTTGTTAATGGAAATGTATTTATTTAGGGTATGTGTTTATTTTATGGGCAATTCTCTTAAATAGCCCTTTTTAAGTTTTTGTCACAAAAATAGCCCTCAAAAAATAAAATGACCAAAATAGACTTTTTTTTTTTTGAAATTTTGAATTTTTTTTTTTTTTTTTTTGAAATTTGAAACCCTAACCCCAAACCCACCCCTTTACTCTAAACCCTAAAGTCCAAATTAGTTAACCCTAGGGGTATAAATGCATATAAATGAATTTTTTAGCTTCTAAAAAAAACATTTTGGTCATTTTCTTCCTTAAAAGCTATTTTTGTGACAAACAACTTAAAAGAGGCTATCTAAGGAAATTTCTCTTATTTTATTTTGGTAATAAATTTAATTTTTATTTAATTCGATATATAACATTAATGGATATAGTCAATTTGGATGTAACGAGGAGGATGTTTTAGATTTCATTATCTTATCCTGAGACTAGATTTCTTTCACAATTCTTTAGATCATCAAAATATACTTTTTCCAAAATAAAAGATCAATCAGTATGTGTGCTTTTTATATTTTATATACTTTTTTTTTGTTGGGTTTAATTTCTCCAAATTTTAACATATTTTATTCCACAAAAATCGGGGTCACGAGATTTGAGCTCTGTATATTAAGCATTCAAGGGTTGTTCGTACTTTAGGTATAATTAAAGTTAGATTAAATCTCTACGTTAATGTTATATGAATCAAGTTTTTCTTTTCATACATACGGTTTCGAAAAGAACATACTACCTCTTTAAAGGTTAAGAAAATACGTATGTTACACCCATAAAATAAAAAAGCATACTAGTGGATGCATTTTTACGATAAGTTAGGCACATTAGATTATTTATAAGAAAATGCAAATCTTATTGTTATCATATCATACAGATGGGTGGCACCGTTGACATCAACTCCACCAAGGACTTTCCGTGACTTGAGAGTCATCCACGAAACGTATAATGTTTTCTTTAACACCTTTTCAGTTGTGGTTTTCATACATTTCTCGTGAATATTCTAAGAAAACCAACACATAGATAGAGATAGATGAGTATGTAATTTAGGCTGAAACACTTACTTCTTACTATGAAAGTAAATTAACTATCAGCTAAATAAGTCAGATTTTTATGATATAACGTGGACGTGATCGATATCGTTACTGACTTTGAATCAGCATTTTATGGATAAGTCTTGATTTGAATTTTAAAACCATCGTAGAGAAGTTTTGATTTGTGTGTCTCGCTTCCGTAGCTCAGCTTGTCGAATCAAAGTGACGTGACGTTCCAAATTAAACAACTTTGGAAAACAAAACTAGATAAGGCTAAATTAAAAGTCAAGAACAAAAGGAGTGACCCAGTAGCCGACCCATATTGTGAAAATGCGTCAAAATGACTAACGTGTGTTCATAAGATAAACTCTACCAATTTCATATTCAATTATCAGGAGGTTTATTTCATATTCAAATACGAATTGCCAACGTGTACAATATGAAAATGAAATTAATATATGTTATATAATTTGTGGGCCGCCGTATGAAAAGATCGATATACAGACGACAAGGGAGATAGCGTCATTGCGCTACCAAAAAATTGAGGCAAATCTAAAAATAAAGTGGATTAGGTCAAACTAAAAACAAAAGAACACTAGAACAGTTTGGAGTCTTTGGACCATTCAATGATCGTCAAGACCAATTCAAAAGATAATAATATGATGGAGTTGGATCGAAATCTTTAGCCGCTTCTCGATGGTAACTTATATATTAATGTCTAATTAACATAACTAATAAACATAAATATTTTGTTTGGTTCACTTTTTGGAATAGGCAATATTTATTTTATAATTTATGATTTTGTTAACATCTTTGATTTAAAGAAAAGTGGGAAGAGAAAAAAGTCAGCAAACGTAATATTTTGTCTGGTTTAGTTTTGGAAGGGAAATATTTAACATGTTAGAGCAGCATCAACGCTGCATTTAAAAAGGGGTACTTAAAAAAAAATTTTTTTTACTTTTCCGAAATTAAAAAAAAAAAAAAAAAAAAAAAGATGACCAATCGCGGGTCGCCACATGTCAGTGGAGCCCGCGATTCAGAACAAGTATCGACGCTCAAAACGCTTAAAGAAGCGTCGCTTCTTTCCTTTCTTCTTCTTTTCTATTTTTTTTTTTTTTTGGGTTAAGCAGCCTATTAAGCCACCTGGTGCTCTTAGTTCCCTTTATTATTTTACATCTTCGAAATAAAGAAGAGTAGGAAGAGAGAAAAGTTAGCAATTTCTTTCGCCTGAATTAACTGAGGCCAACTAAAAGTCCAAAACAGTGAGCGGAATATGCACAATCGCATTGAATAAATAAAAAGCACGATAGATAATAAAATGGAGGTGCGGGGAATCGAACCCCGTGCCTCTCGCATGCGAAGCGAGCGCTCTACCATATGAGCTACACCCCCAATTTTCATAATTGATATGTTAAAAACAATTGGAGCCAGTGGTTTAAAGAAGCGTTTCTACGACGGAACCGGCATGAAAATGTAATACACGTGCAAGACTGCAAGGAACACTTGCACCAGAAATACAAATGTTGACTAGCTTCAATCAAACACACCGAACATCCAAGATTTTCAAACTATATTTATTTACTTCTTCGATGCATTTTAAACGAATACGTAAGAAAGTCATAGATTCACAAAAGAACAGCATTATTTAGTGTGCTTAACAAGAATATAAATCCCCAAGACAAAACTTAAGCGGGGAAGGGAGCGCGCATAAAAGCTTTGTGGTTTGCTCAGTAAGTAAATCTTCTGGCTCTAGCCCATGGTGGCAACCTTGGAACGTGCACTTTAACCCCACTGTTGTTACTACTCTTCCTCTGCTCTTTCATGATTGCAAACCGAGAGTCCAGTGTCTTCCACTTCCCTCCTCCATTTTCTACTTTCTTTTCCACCTCATGCCTCTGCTGACAAAGATCCATTTTTATGAGCTCCCCCAAAACATTCATTATTTAAAGCGCTCTTGGACACAAAATATCAAAGGAGTTGGGTAAGATTTAGTCATCACGCTCATTGTAACACGCCATGATATGCATTTACCAGATCAAATTACTAACAAAACTTACACAACTCCCAAAGTCTCACCCATAGTTCACGAGCCCATAATCAATCCAAAGACCTTTTATAGCTTATCTCTACCATAAGAAGGCAGATATTACCATATATACAGAAAAGCACTTCTCTGAGTATATCTCAGGGTCCCCACAAACATATCTACACTACTCCAAAGAAGAGGCCCTAAGAAGTCTGTCCAAATAACATACAGCAACGAATGAATAATTTTACCTTTGCGATGAATCTAGCGTGAACAGATCTACTCTGGACTGGTGGAGCAAAAAGCCTGCATTTAGGAAAAAAAAAAAAGAAGGATTGCTGAGAACCGAGAATACAAGTAGAGTAAACCTTACAGGACAGCTTGAAGTAACAGCCGGTAACTGGCACCAACAGATAAAAATGATCTGATACCACAGAAGGATCTAAGGCGAAATCCAAGTAGCAAATGGAAAATAGCCATTTTATACACACTTCACTTCCCAGTCTTAGAGGCTCCCCAGATACTAACACAACTCCCATTTCGAAGTAACTACTCAGAAAAAGTTCAAGCTCTTGAGGTATTTCCAGATCAACCCACCAAGAGATGGCCTATGTCCCATTGTCCCGACAAATCAACTTATCATCAAAGACACAGCATAAAGCTCAAGAGATGACCCGTGGTGCAGCCAAGTAACAATGAGATGTATATTGATGAACATCCGGAAGTCTAATCTTCTGAGTTTTCACCGTAACAGACACACCCCAGAGAGCTAAATCTATAATCTTCAGGATGCAGGAAGAAGTCGAGACATAACACCTAGGAGACTGATATGAACGGAAAATATTTCCAAGAATCCACTGAGGTCATATCGAAGGTCAAGCAGGGAGCAGATTATCCAACTCGTTACAATATACACCAACTTCAAGCAACAGAAATTCATGCTCAACCTAGCCAAATCCTAAAAACTGAGGGAATATCAAAGGCTAAACCAGTCTGGAGACAAACACCCTAGCCAGTGGCTACTCTCCACTCTCCCGAAAATTGAAGCCCCAACCTTAAGGTTATTCAATTGTTCTCCTTTTACTCAAATCTTCAACCAAAAGAAAATGGTAACCGACTCCTCCAAGTATCATCATAAACTCAACTACATAAATTTGGATTATTATTCTGAACCACACTCATGCAGTCACCAATATGATGACCAACTAGCGACCAGGAAGGGACTAAGAAATTATAACCAGGCCAGATTAATAAAAAGCTCAGAGAATGATCCAGCATCTAGACCTTGACTGATTTGCACTAGTCATCCTTCCAGCACTGAAAGCTCTTCTACGGACACTGAGTGGAGGAACAGTAGAAGCTTTACGAGCAACGTTTGCTGCAACAGGAAACTGATTTCCTTTGAAGTTAGACCTTCTCTTAGCAACAGCGCCCTGAAAATTATAAGATAAGTTACAAACTTACAAGACAAATTCAAGCAAAGGAACAACAAGATGCAAAAGATAACACAAAATAAATCAGCTGAAAACACTGCAAAGCTAACCTGTCTAACTCCAGAAAGTGAGTTCACGTGATGCTTCTCTTTAGATGTATTTTTATTTCTCGCAGCACCATTGAAGTTTCGTTTTTTGTTCTGCGCATAAAAAACAAAATTACATTCCCAGACCAGCTAAAGTACATTAAAAAAAATCTCGCAAAAACAAATGAGACATGTAAGCATAGAACTATATGAAGATCTCTCTACCTTGGCTCTCCTTGAACGTTTGCCCTTGTTCCCATTGCTATTCCTCTTAGACAGCTTGATGATATCATCTAAAACAAGAAGTTAAAGATCAACAGCCGAAAGGGAAAACAAGAGTGGCATAAAGAGAAACATAAACCTACCTAAAGCCATGGCAACTTTCTTTGCGTTGAGAGCAATGGGATCAGTCTCCATCTTCACAAAAATCGTAATTTCATTCACCGAAACTCCATTCAAAAGGATTGCACAAAATCAAACAAAACGCAGATATGTGATACAAACCCTAATCAACTTCAAATTACTCCGTAAATAACACAGCGCCTGGGTGATTCATCACAACTAGACTACCTTGAGAATCAAAAAACCCTAATTTACAATTCGATTGCGGAAAGACTACGACCAAGAATCAAACAACCGAAATCCTGGAGCCTCAGTGAAGAACGGAGGATAAACCGTAAAGAAGACGAAGATGCTTTACCGTTTCTGAAGTAAGAGCTAGAAGCGAAAGCGATCAGAGTGACGAAGAAGACGACGGAACGACGCTTAAGAGTCCTTCCTGAACAGAGACGGTGACCTTGATGATACCGAGTCAACTCGTCTGCTCTTTGATATTTATACGAGTTTTAATCTGTGGAGTCAGCGGATTCCACGACACATTAAATTAACCGCCTTGCTAATCGTATTTCAAGTCCGTATTAAGAGGTTTAGATAGTCCACGTGGCATTATATCATTGGTTCACAGTTAAATAAACGAACTATATTATTTCTCCAGTAATCAAATACTCCATGATTAGTGAGTTCATAAGGCTTATTAGAACATCATTTTAACACAGTAAAGCGGTGATTATCCTTTTATATTGTTTACAAATGATTAGGAAACAGTAAAAATTTTATTTCTGATGACAATTTGGATTTTGATCAAACGGCTGAAAAAGAGAGAGAGGGAGAAACAGAGGTGATTAGTTTTAGTTCTGGCCGTAGATCAACTTCTCAGCATTATTGGTGTAAGAAACGAGTTCTTCAGGCTTAAACCACAAACTAATCTCGTCTTTAGCTGTCTCTGCTCCGTCACTTCCATGGATAACGTTCCTGTAATGAAACAAACAAAACCAAATCTATATAATCTCTGACCAAATGAACCAACACGTGTTTTACACTGTGCAACAAAATAGCTAAGTCATGTTAATTACCTTCCAAGAACAACTGCAAGATCGCCTCGGATTGTTCCAGGTTCAGATTTTTGAGGATCAGTGGTTCCAATCAGTTTACGTCCATATCTTATCACTCCTTCACCTTCCCAGACCTTATACCAAGTTCAAAATGTGTGTTTTCGATGATAAAATAGCTAAACCAAGACATCGGTTTATGGTTTCAATTAGTTAAGTTGTTATTTTAAATTACCATGGCAACAACAGGGCTTGAGCTAAGGAAGTTACACAAGCCGTTGAAGAAAGGTCTTTCCTTTAGACCGTGGTAATGCTTCTGTGCGAAACCATTTGAAGGAACCATGATTTTGATACCAACAAGCTTGAATCCTTTGCGTTCGAACCGGGTAATGATTTCTGATATCTGGTGACGTGCGCAGCAAGATTCACTAAGTTTGTTTTTTCTTTTTTTAGCATTTTGAAGTACTTTAGACCCCAAAAGAGGAATACAAAAAGCAAAGAACTCAGGCCTATCTTTTTTTTTTTTTTTTTTTTTTTTTTTTTTGGACAACAACTCAGGCCTATCTATACTTACCAGTCCTCGCTGCACTCCATCAGGTTTGATAGCGATGAAAGTGCGTTCCATCTGATTGAACACAGATAAATGATAAATCTAATTAACAAAAAAAAAGAGAGAGAAAGATACAGATATATTATTACCTCAGCAGCATAGACTTCTTGATCTTGGAGCATGAAGGCTATACACAGAAACCATGCAAAGAAAGCAAGGCTACTCATCAAAATCTACGTAAAACATGATTAGAAATAAACAAACCTGAACAGTTCATCAGAAATAAGTTTTTAGACATTTGCCTTTATTTGTATTAACTGTGTGTTACCAAAGTGAAGATATGAGTGCATGTCCTATTTTCATAAAACAGTAAATCAGAGCAACCATTTATGTATGTAAGACCTGCGGCAGGAAGAGCGAGGAGACCAGTGATCCAGCTCTTAGAGGTGAAGCCGGAACCTGATTGTCTAAAGTTAGATGCATACATAGGGACTTTTCCAGCCTCATAAACAACTGTTGCTGCACCAATGGCTCTGCCTTCTGAAAAAAAACAACAAATAATAATCAATTTAGCCTCAAAATGTTAATAATGATGCTTTTGTCCATATTTTAAGAATAAATAGATGTAAGAGTTTACGTACCGGAGAAGAAACGGGTGTTCTTAGATGAAGAAAGAAGAGACCTTGCTGCCTTAGAAGCTGATCTGCAGATATGGGAGCTCATCCCTGGTGTTATACGTGATCTAGCAAGAAAATTAGAAGAGTGATGTGTTAGTATTTTAGGAATCGAGAAGGCGAGAACTCAGGAAAATGTGAACCCTGTAGGAGGATTTTATACCAAGCAAAAGCATATACTTAGATCAAATCGGTTCTGGTCAAACCGGTCCGGTTTAATTGGAGCAGGATTCATTGCCCTATTCAAGAAACGAATAGGGCAATGAAGATATGAGTGCATGTCCTATTTTCATCAGCTTCTTTTTCCAACAAGATTCATTGCCCTATTCAAGAAACGAATATATTCCAAAGTCTTTAGCTGCTAAATCAGATGAAATCAAGAGGGAGATAACAAGAAAAGCATCAAACTAAACACGCGTGAATGGCGTGACATAACTATTTTGACACAAAGTTACAAACCAACAACATATGTGGTGGTCACATGGACTCTAACTACACCTAAAGAAGTATTTTATATTACATTAAAAATGAAAAATATAATGCCTTGCTATCCATTTGGTAATCTTTCTTCTGGTTCAGACCAGCAATCATGGCGCAATACCGACAACCACGAATCCATCTGAACTCATCACGGTTTAAATGTTGCATGATCTCTCAACAACGACCATGTGTTACGTGTTAAGTTGTATATATCTTAGTTCACCTGTGATTTAGAAGTGCTTGAGCATTCAACTCTTAGACCTTGACGGGTTATGATATAAAAGCAATGATGGGTTTCAAAATGTACAGTTTTTTTATCTGAGCCTGGAGAACAATTTTTGGAGAAAGTGAGTTACTGTGCTTTGAGCCTTTGAGGTAAGCTTCTCTTTCTTGTAAGTCAGAAAGTTCTGATCTAAGTGATTATAACTCTGCTTCTGATAGCTCTACCTACCAACAAGGATGATCAGGAGAAACTATTCTCATGAATCAAAAACAAGGAAGGAAAAAGGTGTGAGAAGGGAGGGAACCTTCTCTTGACCAAGGGAGACGATGAAGAGTGAACAAATTCGACATAAGTGAAACAAGCAGACTCCTGTTAGAATTTTAGTATGCCATATGAACGCTTAGTTCTCTCTCTTAAAGCTCTTACTTATAATTAGATATAAACTGAATGATGAAAACCGTCTGAGGTTTTGAAAAATCAGTAAAACTGAAGATCGGTAATTTACTGCTATACCCGATAAAAGTAGAGGTTGAAGATTAATATCACATCCAACAAAAAATATTAGGGGAAACACAAAACTATGGTTTCTGTTCTTAAGAAAAAGTAATGATCTTCTTCTTCTTCTTGCAGTCTTTAAAAAAAAAAAATTGACAAAAAATAAATAAAATGAAAGTAGAAATATGTTTAAATGAGAATGAAATAAGGAATCGAACGAGGTCCACTGTAAAACCTATGTAAAACCCCAAATGTTACTACTGGTTCCTCCTAAACCACGTTAATTCGAAACAAACCATCCGGTTACGTATTAACCGGATCAGGTCGGGAAATAGATAGAAACTCATCTAACTGAAATCATGATATGTGGTGGTCATTATAAACAAAGCTGATCACGCTTCTTCTTCTTCTTCTTACCTATCCTTACTCAGCTCTAAAGAAGTATGGCGACTTCTTCTATCACTATACCAACCATTCGATCTCCCATACGAGGAACCAAGTTTGTCGGCCAGACACATCTATTTTCAACTCCAAACCGGTCGAAACAGCTAGCAAATGTTCATCAAGTAAAGGCCATGGCTAAGTTCAATCTATGGGAGGTGATGGGAGGAAGAGGACTATGCAACGGAGAGAAAGGTATCGAGAAGGAGCTCCAGAGGAACATAGATGAACAGACATCAGAGACTGAGAACCAGACAACGAAAGAGAGCGATGACAGTAACTTGTCATTTCAAGTTCCTGAAGACGGTTTCGATAAAGAGATGATGGGTCTCACCGGAGGCTTCCCCGGTGGCGAAAAGGGACTGAAAACGTTCATTGAACAAAACCTACCTCCACCACCACCACAACCTCCTACCAAACGAGCAACCGATGCTGTATCCTTAGTTGGTACTGAGAAGAAGCCGAAAGCTCCAGAGCTACCGCTTCTCATGCCGGGGATGATCGCTATAGTCAAGAACACGAACAGTCCTTACCACATGTACTGTGGGATAGTACAGAGGATCACGGACGGGAAAGCTGGTGTCTTGTTCGAAGGAGGGAACTGGGACCGTCTGATAACGTTCAGGCTTGAAGAGCTTGAAAGAAGAGAGAAAGGACCACCGGGTAAGAATCCAAAGTCTTGTGTTCTTGAGCCTCTTATTGAACAGATGCAAAAGGAGGCAGAGGCAGCATCATAAATGGATCTTTCTCTACTCTTCTATGCTTTCACTGTTAAATGTATATGTAACGTACCTTCAAGGTTTCTGACTGGTTCTATAAAAAGCTTCGGCATGTAATATAAAAGTTCCAAACCATAACGCATCGTAGGAAGTGAAAATGCACTCAATCAGTGTATAAAAAGAAAAAGGTTTTAAGACTGCAAATTGAGTCGGTCTGTTTTATTATGTCAATGACATTAGTTTTTGAAGAAAACAAATCTTGAGTCCTGAGTATATTATGTGAATGGGGAAGAAGAGACGAGGTCCACCATCTCTATGATCAGATGCAGCCTCCCAACTGTGAAAAAATTGCAGAAAAAGGACAAGTTAAAAGAGTTCAATTTTCTAGTCGATAAACTCATTAGTAGTTGGTCCGGGCGTTATATGTAGTTAGGACTTAGGAGTATAACCTCAGATGTGTAAAGCAAACTTTTTTAAAAAAATGTAAAAGACTTCATGTCCAACAACAAGTTACGTACCAAAATGGCTTCCATCTCTTCGTTTGAAACTGGGGTGCGCTTGGGCTGTAATGAGGCCTTCCCGCCTATAGTCTTTGGGGTGTTAAGGTTGGAGAAGAAGAATGCATCATGAGCTTCATTTTCCACCTGCTTCGTTCCCTCTGTAATTGAACAAAAAAAACAAAGAACATCTACAATGAGTGATAAAAGAAGAGCTCTTGACGATGGTAACTTATATATCTTAGGAGGAGTTAGGCGCGGACAAGATTTTGTCCGATTTTATTAAATGCTATACAAATCTTTGCGCAAAAAAGGTTGACGAAACTATATCCTTCGAAAAGGACAAAGCAAGTGATGATTTTAAGACATAGCACATCATGGTACGAGGAATACGTTTTCTTACACAAAATCATAAACGAACAATGTTCTTCTTGGTTAGAAAATTTAAAGGTATTCTCCATACGTTTCATATCCTAACAATCTATAAACGGTATTTTCACAGAACGAAACAGATCGGAGAACACAAAATCAAAGGTAAATGGATAGAATATCATATAGCTGATTCATGGTGATGAAACCGTACACATAATATTCGAATCAAGCAAGAAAAAAATAAAATCATGAAACTTGTTTAAAACGAAGAAGGGCAGCAAAAGGAGAGATCAAAAACCTGAAGGTTTGAGGTGACGCTGAGGGAACTTAATGCGAGGAATCCTCTTCAATCCATGAACCACGTTCATCTCTTCTCGTTCCTGTGTGCCAAAAGGAGGAGAATGTTGACGGCGACTTTGGAAATTTTCTCTGTTTTGTTTCTGTCCTCTTCGAACCTTCTTCGGCTTTAGTTTTCTAGTTTCTACACTTATGGACCATTATTCTCTGGTTAGGCCCATATAATAATAATACGGCCCATTTGTAAGCTCGTCCAAAGTTTTTTTTATTTCCCGGTATTCTACGGTTTTGTGATTGAATTACCAACTGAAATCGATCCCGGTTCCCCCAATATTTTGTAAGGTTGGTCTAAGTGACGCTGCATTGATTTTTCAAGTGTTGTGAATTAAAAAATGAAATGAATTTAAATTGCAATAAATATATAAAAGGTGTGATTGGTAAGAACATGTGAGAAGTGAATGTGTGATTGGTAAGAACATGCCCAATCGTGTGATCATTCTGCCAATTTTACCATTATGTAAGTTTTCACAGAGACTCTTATAGTTTTCATAGGTTAAGTTTTCTTCTGCTTGTGAATTTATAAGAACATTATTGTCTTTATGAGGTCCATAATCTCCTTTAGTTTTTGAATTATGTTAGAGATGGGATTAACAGGAATCCAATAAAAGGTAAGTCCAAAATTAGGTCTGGCCCGTTAAGCAAAATAATGACCTCACTAGAAGACGAAAGCATAATTTCCTATAAATAGAGAGTGTCAGACCCATTGAAAGGACATTCAGAAAACGTATGAAAAATACAAAAAGTACAGAAAATGAGACTTCCCTCTCAAGATGACTTGCACTGTTCAGAGCAGCTCATCTTTGACGACCAACACCAAAAATAAAGAGATATACGTTTAGACGACATGTGTAAACGAACATCTCTAATTCTTGTAATTGTTTAAACTCTTTGTTACTTGACTATTAATACGAAAATCTTCACTTATTCATTTCATTTATTATTATTGTATCATCAACCAAGTATGGAATCAATAAATTCATAGTGCAAAAAAAAATAATTTATCAAACACTATATCCCTAGACAACTAACATTTTGGTAACTTGGAATAATATTATCAGACTTGTATTCTTGGGTATATATGGTGATGCTTTCCCTAAGCTAGTGAGACATGAGCATATGAGTGTTTGATGGGAAAATTTAGAAGTATGACTTGGTCCACCTCAAAAACTTTTGAAGTGGTTGGTCGTCAAGCACCAAAAATTGGTAAAGCTTTAAAACGCGTTATCTAAAATTAAACCACCTATGTGTTTCTTTTCTTCTACTCTAATATATACTCCATACTGTAGTAATGAATGTTATAAAACATATACGAGTTTTCTAATATGTTTTGCTTCTAATACTTAAAGCCGACGGTCTATTAGTTATACCATATAATTTCATACGCGATTATATTTCTCAGGACATCGTAATCAGCTACTATTCAATATTTGATAGTATACATAAAGAATCTGTGACAAACACATGTGTTCATATTTGTTAGGTTTTGTTAGCTGTGTGTGGATGTTACTGAAATATTAGATTAGTATTACTGAGTGTTTTTTCTTTCTACTATAGTTTAAACTAATTCAAAATGAAGAAATTGACCATTTCATATATATAGAACTCCCCTAGTGGCACGGCATCATTTTTGTTTGTGGAATTTTTGATTTTTTAAATGTTATTAGAACGAATTGTATCTGATGATATTTCTGTTAGATAGTGACTGATAATATGATAAATGTGATATCCTTTTCAGACGCATAAGAGGGGAACCTTTAACGTCATGGCAAAGCTTTTGACTAGTTAATGATGATGTTACGTTTGCTTCGTTTACCATAATTTCATTATGCCATGACTCATTTTACTGCTTCCAAACTCATGATCAGACACACTTATACTCATATGATCGTTATACATAATTGATCATCTCTTATTTTACCCTCAATTTCTTGACTTAATCTTCTCCTGAGCAAAACAAGTCTGTCTCAATTTAATTTTGAACTTTGTTAAAAAATATTATTAATATATTTAACAATGTAATAAAATAGTTTTAACTATATATATACATGCTTAATGTTTTTAAAACTATTATATGTTCTATATATATATATATCTAAAAATTTAAAGTTTTAAATTATAATTTTTATTTTTTAAAATGAAATTTTTTAACTATTTTTTTATTTATTTGGACCATGTTCGACCGTTTCAATTGGACATGTAGACGGCCCTGCTCGTGACTCAGCATCGACTGTGCAGTAATGAACTTAGAGCATCCGCAACAAAGGGTCCTTAAGGGGAGTTCTTAACAAAAAAATAATTAAATAATCAGTGGAACCCACTAAAACTTAAGGATTCGATCCTTAAAATCTCTAAATAAGAATCAGTCCTTACACTGTTCACGACACGTGGCGACATGAAATTGGTTAATTTTTTTTTTTTTTTAATCTGAAAAAAAGAAAATCAAAAAAAAAAAAAAAAACTTTGTTTAAGGATTCCACAATAGAATCTACCATTGTGGATGCCCTTATAAATTGTTTTGTATTAGCTCTTACACTTTTTTCTCATAGTAAAACAAAACAAATCTGAAAAAACTCTAGTACCCCACGGCAACGTTACATCTTCCTTTTACACCAAAGCACACGCCATTACGTGTCCTATTAGTCAAATCACAGTCTTAGCCGCCTATATATACTCTTGTCTCTCATTAGGTAAATATTCAGAAAAATAAACTTGCAATTCTACAAAAAAAAAAAAAAGAAGATAACACAAAAGCTTTCCCTCCTTTTGTATCAATAGAAGAAAAAAAAATGATGGATTCATTAGCTAAATGTTTCAACGGACTTCAAGAAAGATACGAGAGCGTTGTAGAAGCAAAATCAATCTTCAGAGACGACTTAACATCGCCTCTGAATGGATCAGAGTGTTCAGTAGAACCCATAAAAAAATCTCGTTGCTTGCAAAGAGCCAAGAGGATTGATAGATCCCTAAGGTTCGAAGATGAAGATGAAGAGATGGCAAAGCCTCTGAAGCCACGTAAAGTTGTGAGGTTTCAGTTGGAGAAGAATAAGATTTTCGAGCCCAACAAGCCAGTGAGGTATGAGTTCGAACCTGAGGAGAAGCCTCTGGAAGAGAAAGAAGGTTCGAATAAGGTTGAAGGGAAGGAGGAAGTTGTGAGGGTTAAGATCAAGATGACCAAACAGGAAGCTGAGCGACTATTAGCGAAATGTAAAGACGACAGCGTTTTGGATTTGGAGCATGTAGTGGACCAGATTGCATACTTTTCGAATCATCAGCTTCAACTCGATGTGGTCGTGGTTGCTTCTAAGTTGTAATGATGAGAGGGAAAAGGAAATGGCTGCTGGTTATCGAATCATTTTTACTTTGTTTAATTTCAGGCTTATTCATCGAATTTTTGTAGTTTTAGAGTAATATATATATCCATCTAGTTATCATGTGTATATATCTTGTCACATATTAATAGAAGTAACAAGGTTTTGGGAGTACTTTTATTGTTGTCACGTAGATAATACTGCTATGTAAGCAGGAACGAACTGGGGAAGATTTGAATATTCAAATATGAAATTGAAACATATCATCTGAAGCTTATATTATCTTGATGATGGGTATCAATACAATTTTAAGGCATTGAGGTTGGTTTAATTGTACTTTGGATCAAAATCCGGTGGAAAAATGCTTTCAGCCAAGTTTTTAGTAAATCAACTTTAATATCTTAGGTAATTTGTAATGGATCCAATATAAAATTAATTTTTACAGTAAAGAGCTATAACCGGTTCTTAAATGAGGTTTTTAAATGATTTCAACTTTAATATCTTAGAGCATGATTAACCTCATGTTCTTAAATGAGGTTTTTAACGTAATTTAAGAACCGGTTCTTAACTTTAACAAAAAAAAAAGTTAAGAACCGATTCTTGAATAAGATATTTAAGAACCGGTTCTTAACTTTCTTTTTTTTTTGTTAAAGTTAAGAATCGGTTCTTAAATTATGTTAAGAACTTCATCTAAGAACCCGGGGTTAATCATGGTCTAATTGATCTTAATATAAAACTTGGTTAACATTCTATCTAAAAGTATGTAATTAAAAATTATACTATTATTCATCTAGTTTTTCTGTTCCACATGTCCAGCGAGGCACATAGATATCCTCATTGATAGCAGTTTGCACTTTGCCGAAGTAGATAGAATTTTGATGATATTAGTCAACTTTCATACAGTTATGCGGTGTTCGTTGTAGGGCAGGTCTCAAAGAAACGCCAAAGTGTATCATTGAATAAACAAGACAATCAGCTTAGCTACCATCACTATTTACTATTTGATGCTAAGTCATACCTTTTGTTAGCTAATTAATTTGGTTTATAGACTTATTTAATGCATAAACCACATCGAGAGTTACGTTATCAATACATCTTCATGACGTCGAGGAACAAAGTCTTGACTACATTGGTCAAGGGTGTAAGTAAGTTTGATGAAAAAACAGATTGCGATTATATAAAGACAAAACAACACAAGTTTATTTATGTTTTAACACTTGACACATGAAAGACGAAAATAAAATACATAGTTTCGTACTTTTTTCTTTGGGATTTTCTCTGTGGTAAAAATAAGCTTTTGCCAGTTTCAAAACACCGAAGATATATCTCACTTTGAGAACAAAACATTTCTCAAGTGAAAAAAAAATCCATCGGGAAAAAGGTAGGAAAAAAAACAGGCAAAAACAAATTCTCCCACAAAAAAAATCCCATCTTAAACAAATTAAAAAACTTAATAATATCTAAATAAAAGGATTAAGAAAAGTAATTACGCAAATGTTTCTTCAGGCCATTCAATGATTCTGTCCAATGAAGGCCTCCATTTTCGACATCTCCGGCGAGACTCCTCCTCTTCCTCAGCAGCCTTTGCTGCAGCTTCTCCGGCAAACCTCTCCGCCTCTAGTTCCCTGAGAAAGTCGCCGAAGGAAGCTAAAGTTGTTTCTCCTTTGCCTTGGACGTCACCACCGGCGTTTAACTGGAAGAGAATGAGTTTCTCTAACTCATCTCTCCTTAGAACAATCTTTACCTTCCTGTCTTTTCTGTTGTAGTCTTTCTTCACTTCTTTTTCTTCTTCTTGAACCATTCTTTTAAGGTTGCTTCCTCCATTCAAACAGTTTCCCATTTTTTATAAAAATATAAAAGCAAATTTTGAAACAAAAAGGAAAATGATATTTTGGGAAATGCCCACACAAAAAAAAATTTAGAAGAAAAAAGAAAACTTGGGAAATGCCCAAGAAAAAAAAATCTTTCTTCTTCTCCTTTTCTTCTGTGAGTCAATGTGATGATGGTTGGAGACTTGCAGAGATCAATGTGTGCTATGGTGTTTATATACAATGTTGAGCTTCGTCTGTTTAATGATAGATGGATGACTCATAGTAAGGATGCTGATCTGTTGGATTTATATTTTTAAAATGTACATTATCATTACTCTTTATTGATTATAAATTCAACCAACCAAAAATTGTTATTCGGTTATGAAGATGCTTAGTTTGTTATAGTTTAATTGAACAACAACAATAAAAATGGGACTAAGAGATATAGCTCAAAGCTAAACAAACTTAAACTTATTAGTTCAATATCACTAACGACAACTGGAGATAGCTGGACTACTTTTAGCTGACATTCATCTAAATTTGCGGTGAATATAATTTGTAACAAACACATTTGGGATTACTATCAAACTGACTAGACTATAATTCAATTTATTTACAAGAAATATAATACCACCATGGTCCATGGATATGGTAGTCTAGTAGTTTAAGCATGAAGACTGGTTTTGTTGAACTCTTAGTATAGAATCAGATCAAATGTTTCACACCATGTTAGTATAGTCTAGTTATGGATCAAGAGGGAAATTTAATTCCAAGGTTCAGTTTCCTTTTAGTTAAAAGATAATAATATAGTTTACGTTGTTCTATATATTTATTTATTTTTTGAAAAAGAAACATTGTAAAAATTAACAGAAAATAATATAGTATTTTATAGATCTTTCACAGACGCATAAGAGGGGAACCACGTTGTTATATCTTTGTCGTATAATGTTAAAATTGTTTGGAATATAGCTCTTTTGACGAGGAAGAACATCTCCACCAGCAAAAAATAAGTATATAGAGACGAAGTTAATTAATAACTAAACCCTAAAAGTTCAATGCAATGCGAGTACGTCTGGATTATATATGCTGCATGCGTCTAAATGATTATTTTCATGACAGATCGATTTACACATTGTAGAAGACACAAAAACGCAATATCATGTTCTCTCCGGTTAGGTGGTACCTTTAAACCAAACCAAAACCGTGTTAAAACCTGGCAATGCACATTTATACCAACTACCAACCTGTCTTGTTTCCTTCTTTTTTATATAACCTTCGCTAGATTCAATGGTATACTTTAATTCGAAATAAAACCCATCTACTCTTATTAAAAATAAATGTCACATGCTACTAGCTTATCAACACATAACACATTCATCTTCGTTTCCCTTGAAATTAATCATTAATAGTAATATAGAATCCAATAATTCATAGTATGATCTGTTCCAAACAATGTCAAACCCATTACTTTCCGGATTTTAAGGACCAAAAACTAAATTAATACAAGATCGGTTTAATATAACTAACAGAAATCTATAGTTGAAATTCAATCGCAACCACTAAACAAACTATAAGCATTTTAGAAATATAAAACCCTCTCATAAGTTATACGATGCGCAAATACAGTTGAAACCGTTGGCTTGTAGCTATATCGTCTGAATATGTACGATGGTGATGTGTTAACCATAATTACTGGCATTTAAATCTTATACTAATAACGTAAATATATGAACACCAAATAATTCAGCATATTTGTAGACGTAAAATTTCATCAATAAGCGATCTTATCATTATCAAGCGTTACGCGTCATATAGTTATTGGATTGCATCAATTCTTATCAATGGGAGAAACTTCGTGGAAATTGCATAAAGGACAACAAGTACGTGGCGGTGTCATGGGGTCTGTCGTTTATTTCATTCACTTCCAAGGGGCCACAAACTTATAAAGTTACAACTTTAATTAAATACTTGTTTTTCTTTTTAAAATAACAAAAAGACAATAACTGACGTGGAAATATTAGCTTCTCGTTTTCTGATTAACAAATTATTATTTTTTGTGGTCAAACATCATAATAGCTTTTCCTCTTTTTATAAAAGGTTGTTATTACCTTTCAACAATTTAACTTTCGTAACATCTCACTCTTACTTTTACCAAAAAAAAAAAAAAAAAAAAAAATCTCACTCTTATCCTATATGGGGCTCACATGTAAACTGAATTTAGTCATCAAAGCCCAACACATAAAGCTTTGTAGCTTAGAAGGCCCAATATTAAAGACCAGAAATCAAGGTTCAGTCTTCTATGCCACCAAATCCCAGTTTCAGGGTCAAGAAGTTGACATAAACTATTTTGTTTTATACAAACCATTTATACATGGTCAAACCAAATTGACTTGAAAGACTGTCAGTTCTTTTCTAGTCTTCAATCTTGGATGTTAAAACCATTTAACTAAATGAAAAAAGAAGAACAAATGAAGGAGAAGCTGAAAATAAAACAAGAAGTCATAAAAGGACAAGTTGAAAATAAAATTTATTCAAATGTTAACATAATTTTTTTTGTATTCAATTTTCCAAATTCACATAAAACAAGCTGAAAATTAGAGTAGAGATAGTAGTCATAAAACTAGTAGTTTATATAGATAATAGTCTGGTGTTACACAAAAGCTACACACTCCATACACTGAAGTACATAGTTGTTTGCATAACTTAGGAGCTAAAGAAACGGTCAAAAGAGCAGAGGAACCTCCTCACTACTCATTTAAAACCAAACGAAACAAGCATACCTAAAGAAAGTTAACATGAGATGTGGAAAGAAACGACTATAGTACCTTTATAATTCATACCTCCTCTCATCATTGACTACTAAACTCACTCCATCCTTTTGCGTTTATTTTTCAGTTTTGCAAACATCTGATCAACATCTTCAGACGTTATCGCCCTTGAAGTACCAACGGACTCCTACAAAAACAAAAAAGATCATCAGTGTCTTTTTTTTAAAAGCTGTGGATCAAAGAGGGTTCATGGGGAATCAATGTTATTTTAAATGTATACCAGTAAACTCCGGAACCCTTCTTTGAAGTCTTTGAGGCCGTGAAAGATCTCAACTTTAGATACATGGTCGAGATTGTTCAAACGATCAAGTGCTTCGCCTTCCTGTTTCTCCAGTTTCTCCGTTCTTTTCTCCTTTGCCTTATTCTCGTATTCAGCAATCGTGTCCTCTGCATCAAGTAAATAGCTTACCTTTCTCTTGCTGTACATCTCAAGGCACGTTTCGCATTTGCATAGCATGTTCCTCCAGTTTTTGGTTAAAAACAGCGGTTTCTTCTCAAACTCAGGACACGAGGTTAGACCCGTCGCAATAACACAACCAGCCGCAGGAAAGGGTTCAGACTCGGCTAGCTTCTCAGAGCATCCTCTCAAAACAGATTTTTCAGCTTCAGTACTGTTCTCAGGTTGGACAGGTTCAGTAGCTGTGGGGGGTTGGTTTGACTCGGTAGTGTCTGAACAAGCATTGGCTGAACCATTAGAATCTACTTCAGCAGTAACCCACAATTTCTCGGGATAAAGTGTGAGAAATGAACAAAGTGGAGAGCAGTTTTGACAAATGAAATCCTCATAAACCGGCACTCCTTCTTCATCCCTTGGAATCTAATAAACATCACATAAGGAATGATAAGCCATAGGAAAAAATCAAAAGTAAACTAAGGGTAAGCTCTGACCACAAACCTTGCTACTAACACCGTCTGAAGATTTGCCACCGAGATGCTCCTCATGAAACCAATCCTCACAGATACAACACTGTATCATCTCCACTTGTTCCTCCACACTTGGGTCAGGGTAAGGTTGGTCACAAGAGCAGTACAAGCCTTTGAAGTTATGGTTGTAAGAATTCTCAGAGTTGTCTACATCTTTTCCGGGAAGAAGCTTACACGCTAAAGTTCCAAACTTGGAGTTCCCACAATCACATCGGAAATTCCTCTTAGTCCAGAGCTCCAAAAGCTTCATAAACGACAAACAATCAGAAAACCAACAAACACATGATGAATCAAATAGACATAATCTGTAAATCTATATCAACCTCATGGCCATCATGACAAGTTAAGCAACAGGCAGTGCAAACTCCAGCATTTCCTTCTGGAGTACATGTAATGCAAGAGAAAATAGCCTGTCTTTTCATGTAACCCTTTGGGTAAGTACACTCATCTCCCTCGTCTCCACCTAACACCAAATCAGCTTCCTTCAAGGATCAAGGATGATCATAAAAATACCAAAATAACTAAGTGAGTACAGAAAACAAAACACAAGATTCTGAAAAAAAGCAGTGATGAACAAAGAAAAACCCAATTCATAGACTACTGAATTTGATAGAAACAGTTGAACACACACACACACATAATCACTAGCAAGCTCGAGACTGTACTATAATGGTTGGGGTACACGAAATTCAAAATTTTCAAGGATTCAGCAATCAGTGTTGGTGTAATTCAAATTAGGGTTTATATTTCCTTTTTTCTTTATTAACCCAAAAGGAAAAATGCGAAAAATAAGAAACTTTTTCTTCGGAAAAGGATCAGGAAACATAAGCTTTTCAAAAGAGAGAATGATGATTACCAGCTCTTCAGCATCCATGCTTTCGATATACTCGTTGATCGACACAGTTGCCTCAGCCTCATCCTCGAAATTACCCGATGCCATTTTCGTAATTATCCACAAACCGATCACTCTTTCACACCTGAGAACAGAGAGAGAGAGAGAGGTGAAATTGGATGTAAGTAGAAGCTATTAGAAAGACTCAACGAGAAAATCCCTAACTTTTTCTGCGAAATTGAAAAACCTAGATTCTTCGGATAAACATCAATTGCTTACTAATAGAGTTTCAGAATAATTTTTTTCTTTTCCTTTTTACAAAACGAGAACAATCGAAATCAGAGCGAGAGAGAAAGAAAAAGATTGTTGGAGAAATTACGGTGTGAAGCTGAGCACAAGGAGTGCTTTGGGCTATAACTGAGGATCTAGCGATGGCTCAAGGATGTTATATAACCCCAGGGACTTTATCGTCCTTTTCCCGCCAATTATCCACATTTCCATTTTCCCTCCATCCTTTTCTTTCTTCCACTATTGTTGTTATCTTGTTGAATGTTTTATTTTGTTTCAGTTCTCTATTCAACTAAATGTTAACATTCCATTTAATTATTTTATAATTTTGTGTGTGGATATCAATTCTAATCTTGCAGAGAATACTTGAATTTATGTACCAAAATTCCTATAAGTGTTTGTCGAGAATACTTGAATTTAGTTACTAAAATTTCTATAAATATTTTATGAAATAGTCGTTTTCAATTATATCTAGAAAGATCGGCTTAGTTATATAATCAATAATTATTTTTTCTCTTAAAAATGTTGGTGTTTAATTTTTTATTCTTTGCATTTTATGCAAGATATTCTAGTTATCTATATACTTTAAACTCATCATGTTTAATATAAAGAGTTTAAAATGATAGTATCAACTTTTGATTTTTATTTTAGATGTTATCGTAATATTTTTTTGAAGTTGTATTTTTAATTAAAAGATCAGATTTAGTAGGATTTTGAAAAACTGTCTATCAATAGACCAAAATCAAAGAACAACAGAAGAAAAGTTGAAAAACGAGAGCAGAGAAAAAAAGAAAGAGAAGTCATCGTTTCTCCATCTTCTCCGGTCGATGGTTTATGGCCGTTGTTACCGCAAGAAGGTGGATACTTTTTCTTTTTTTTTGCTTGAGTCTACTTTAAGTCTTGTTTCTTAGTCTAAGTCTAGAGAGTTTCAAATCTGACCGAAAGCTTCGATTTTATGGATTGAAGTGGAGAGTCTCAAATCGGAATCCATGGTCGTCGATATCGTCAGATCTACAGCTTATGGCGGTGGATTTATGGTTACTGGCTGTTTTGATTGAACGTGTCAAGTAGGGTTTGGGTGGTTTTGCGTGGTGTTGAGGCGCGTAGATGGCGCGTGGTGAACTCTTACAAAGTCCAATGGCGAGTTTTAGTTGGATCTGGAAGGGGTCGGTGGAGCGGAGGCGCGTAGAAGGTGCGTGGTATCCTTTCTTCTTAGTCCAATGGCGACTTTAGTTGGTTTTGAAGGGGGTCGGTGAAGCAGAGGAGCATTGGAGGCACAATCCACAACAACGGTTATCAATAAACTATCGGCCCGGTTTGTTCTCTCTACGGTTGGGTTTGAGTCTTGTCTAGGGTGTTTAGTCATTGTTTTTTTTCTTGTCTCTGTTTGTGTAAGCTATGTTTGTTAGTTTAAGTGTTGCTTAATGTGTTTTTGTTTCTGGGATTGTATTTTGGCAATCACTAGCTTATGTCTCCGGAGTTGTATCTTTAAACCGTCGGCTCTAGTTTCTGGTATCGTTCGTTACGACAGCTGATTTCATTGTAACAGGCTTTGAGCCATCCAGTTGAAAATCAATATAACAAAAAAAAAAAAAATCAAAGAAGATGGTTGTGAATGTTTTTCTTTTCTTAAAAGCTTATAAATCAATAAGATTCCATTAGATAATATAACTATTTTGCAACGCTACAATCCATAATAATAAATTCATATGGACGGCACCATCTCCGTAATGGGCTTAATATAAAGAGACGTAGCCCATTAAGAGTTTGACTAAGGATTTGTTGACCTTTTGACACCGTATGGTCACTGAACAGCAACCAATCAAAATCGCAGTAGGTTTTCTTTATTATAACTCCGATCCGTAAAGCCGCGTGGTCCCCACTTTAATTCAAGTCGTTTACAAATAGCAGAGAGAAAGTTCTGGTCTTCTAGAGAGAGAAAGAGTGAGAGAGAGAGATCATGTCGCAGCAGCCGCAGAAATTCATCTTCCAAGTCGAAGAAGGCAAAGAAGGTAGCGATGGAAGACCTTCCGTTGGCCCTGTGTACCGAAGTATCTACGCTAAGGACGGCTTCCCGGAGCCGATCGAAGGAATGGATAGTTGCTGGGATGTTTTCCGGTGAGGTTCTTGCTCCGATCGGAGTTTGTTTTGCATGAGTATAGTGTTTTCCGGCGATTCGTGGTTGAGATTACACTGAATCTAATCGTTGACTGTTGACTACTGATCGTGGAAACTGATCTGACTTCGATTTTTTTTTTCTTTTGAAATTCTCAAGTAGTAAGAATCATAGAGTTGAAGTTTACATGTACTGTTTGTATGGCCTAATGATTACTAGATCTACGTTTAGTATTGCATTTGCTCCTCGTTGAGGTCGATCTTAAGAGCTACGTATTTGTTAATAATGTTTTTGCCTTGTTGATTTGGACTGCATGTGTTTGGTTTAGTGATATTATTTGGTTCACATGATCCTTCTTGGTTGCAGCATGGCTGTTGAGAAGTATCCAAGCAATCCGATGCTTGGCCGCCGTGAGATTGTAGACGGAAAGGTGTTTGTTAGCTTCTTTTTTTTTTTGGTATTTTCGTTTAGAGATTTTATCATAGATGTATTCACTTGTGTCTTTCATTGTGCTCAGCCGGGGAAGTATGTATGGCAAACGTACCAAGAAGTCTACGATATTGTTATAAAGCTGGGAAACTCTCTCCGAAGTTGTGGAGTTGAGGAGGTTAAGATCCTAACCTTTCTTGTGTCTATAGCCAGGATTTGATATTTTCTGGTTACTTAATCTTGTGTGTTTGCTGATGTGTGGGAGTTTAGCAAGCAAAATGTGGTATCTATGGTGCTAATTCTCCTGAGTGGATCATAAGCATGGAGGTAATCTTGCGGCTGGATCATTGTACTATCATGGATTGTGTATTTTTGAGGACTGACAGTGGGCTTTCTGATGCAGGCATGTAACGCACATGGACTGTATTGTGTCCCTTTGTATGATACACTAGGTGCTGGTGCTGTGGAATTCATTATTACCCATTCTGAGGTTTCAATTGTCTTCGTGGAGGAAAAGAAGATCTCTGAGGTACAGTATGAATGTATCTTCAATTTTTAGATATTTTATCTATCGATTTCTCATCACTTCCAATTTCTTTATTTTGACTATTAGTTACTTAAGATATGCCCAAACGCGACAGAGTACATGAAGAGTGAGTTATTCTTTTTTTCTTTTTCTTTCCCTTTTGGCTTTTGAAATGTTGCTAATGATCAGTTGTGCTTGATTATAAATACAGCCGTTGTGAGCTTTGGTGGTGTCACAAGTGAACAAAAAGAAGCAGCTGAAACTTTTGGGTTGGTTATATATGCTTGGGATGAATTTTTGAAACTGGTATGAGACTTGTCGTTTGCTTTTTCTAAAACATACTGAATCTGTCATATTTCTTTCTGGGTGTCTAACAACTATGCTTACCATGTTTTAACTTTCTACTGCGAATATTTCTTCCAGGGCGAAGGAAAGCAATATGATCTTCCCATCAAAAAGAAGAGTGACATTTGCACGATTATGTATACTAGTGGAACCACTGGTGATCCAAAGGGAGTGATGATATCTAACGAAAGCATTGTTACCCTTATTGCTGGAGTGATCCGTCTACTGAAAAGTGCTAACGAAGCCGTGAGTTTCCTTCTTGCTTTCATGCATTTGTCATGATTCACAAAGACGCTAAAATCTTCTAGTTCCCCTTGTTTAAATCGATTTTCTTTTTGGCTGTGCAAATCAACAGTTGACTGTGAAAGATGTGTACCTTTCTTACCTTCCTCTCGCCCACATCTTTGACCGAGTTATCGAGGAGTGTTTTATCCAACATGGTGCTGCAATTGGCTTCTGGCGTGGGGTCAGTACAGCAGCAGCCCAAAGCTTATTAAGTAAACCAGTTTTGAAAATTTTACTTTAACCTTCTCTGGGTTGTCTCCACAGGATGTCAAGTTGTTGATAGAAGACCTTGGCGAGCTTAAACCAACTATTTTTTGCGCTGTACCTCGTGTCCTAGATAGAGTTTACTCAGGTAAAATGTTTGAAAGGCCTCATGCCTATGTATACTCAATTCCTCACTTCATTGAATTGTGCTCTAGTATCATTTGCTTATCTCAAACAACTACATATATACCACCTAACACTCTTGCATGAAACTATTACAAGCTGTGATGAGATATATCGAACGTAAATACTATTATTAATTCGACAAAAATATTTGTGATAAGCTTTCAGTTTTTGTTCTTTTGGTGGTTGTCTCATTTTTTTCATTATGTACAACTTAATGTGATTTTCGAGCCTTCATATCATTGATTTACTTAGTTTCTTCTCTTTGGCAACTTTTCCGTGTTTTAATACGTCGACCTATTATATTCAACAGGTCTTCAGCAGAAGCTTGCTGCTGGTGGATTCTTCAAAAAGTTTATGTTTGATTCTGCATTTTCCTTGTGAGTCAGACGTAACTTTGCTTATCTGTTCCATTAATCTTTAAGCTATTAAAACTAACATATTCAAACATCATCAGCAAATATGGACATATGAGGAAAGGACAGTCTCATGCAGAGGCCTCTCCATTATCTGACAAACTTGTATTCAGCAAGGTAGTGAAGTTCTTTATTTTACTAAACTCACTAGACAAATATCTGGAGAACTTATCACTCTTTGTTATGAAACTTTATAGTAAAATGATCTCATTGTTTTCTCACTCAGGTTAAACAAGGGCTCGGAGGCAATGTGAGGATCATTCTATCGGGAGCTGCTCCTCTCGCAAGTCACGTAGAGTCATTTCTAAGAGTGGTGGCTTGCTGTCATGTTCTTCAAGGATACGGTACCCATTCCCAAATTTGAATTCTTTAGATCTAAATGAACTACCTTAAGTTGGTTTGTGAATGTTGATGTCGGATGACTTAACTTTGACCAAAACAGGAGTTTGGTTGTAAACGTTTTATCTTACTTTTAAGGTTTCTTCTTGGGTTAATGCAGTTGATTCAACTCTAATATACTTTAATTCAGTGTAGAGGTGATTATGGCAGGTTAGGATATCAAAGTCTTTGCTAGAGTGTTACAGTGTATTTGATCCCATATTAACAGAGAATGTGATTTGACTGCTTTCCTGTTGTATGATTGTTCCTTTCTAGGTCTAACCGAGAGCTGTGCTGGAACTTTCGTCTCTATGCCGGACCGACTGGACATGCTCGGCACAGTTGGACCACCGGTGCCAAACGTTGATATACGCCTTGAATCTGTACCCGAGATGGAATATGATGCTCTTGCAAGTACTCCACGTGGTGAAATCTGCATTCGGGGAAAGACCCTTTTCTCTGGATACTACAAACGTGAAGACCTTACAAAAGAAGTTCTTATTGATGGATGGCTGCACACAGGTATTTCTTTATCTGAACTTATATTTAAATATCAGCTTTTGTAATCTGAGACTCTGCTGCACACAATGTCATCAGGTGATGTTGGTGAATGGCAACCAAATGGAAGCATGAAAATAATCGACAGGAAGAAGAATATCTTTAAACTCTCACAAGGAGAGTATGTCGCGGTCGAGAACTTGGAAAACATCTACGGTGAAGTACAAGCTGTTGATTCCGTAAGTATAGTTACCGAGTTGTTGTAAGAAATATTAAAAAAAAATATCATTTGGGGTTTGGGAAAAAGAATCTCTCATCTGGTAATAAATCACCAATCTTTCCATCAAAACTTATTAGGTGTGGGTGTACGGGAACAGCTTTGAATCCTTCCTAGTGGCAGTCGCAAATCCAAACCAGCATATCCTTGAAAAATGGGCTGCAGAAAACGGTGTGAGCGGTGACTACAACGCTCTCTGTCAAAACGCAAATGCAAAGGAGTTCATCCTCGGAGAACTTGTCAAAATGGGCAAAGAGAAAAAGGTTATTCTTTCTCTTATATTTTCATCCGAGTTATGGATTCGTAATCTTTTTAAAATTCATTTTAAGTTGGTGTGTTGGATATTTGCAGATGAAGGGGTTCGAGATCATAAAGGCGGTTCATCTAGACCCAGAGCCGTTTGACATGGAACGTGACCTTCTTACCCCGACCTACAAAAAGAAGAGGCCTCAATTGCTGAAACACTACCAGGTAAACATATAATGCCATATAAGCGGGTATTAAAATCTAATGGCGTTAAGTGTTAACACAAGTCTCTTCCTAATTTGACAGAATGTGATTGATGAAATGTACAAGACCACAAATGAGAGCTTAGCTTCCAGAAAGTAAATGTCCTCCTCTAATATCACTCTCGGTCTCTTTTGCTTTTGCTTTGTCTCTCACTGTTCACGACTGGAGACTTTGTTAGTTGGCTCTTCTATCATGTGTGTACAAATATTTGGGTATTTCATAGCATCAGATATCACAGCTGCTTCACTTTGTCTTCTTTTGCTTTCTCTTTACAAATCCACCTTTTTATGTTGAATTACTAAGTTTAAATGTTAATCCTTTCAAACTCCTTTTCAGCTTAAGATATCCTCATCTTGTTGTGGGATACATATATATATAAGAGATTTGTCTTTAATTTCAAGATGATATGCGGGCATAATTTTCTCATTCCTGAGGCATTCGCGTCAAAGGCGAATTTTATATAACAGACAAATCTTCCCTATTATACTTCATCCTCTGATCTTGTATCCACGAGTAATACCCATACATTGAGCTCGGCCTAATCACATCTCATTTTCCATTATCAACTGTTATCAAAAAGCTTGCTAACGAAAAGGTATGGCTATGAAACAGCAGAAGTCTACAGAGCAATTCAGATAATATTAATATTTCAGCACAACAGCACAAGTGAATTTTACCTTGAGAGAGCTAAAGTCGGGATCAGTCACAGGTAAACCGCCAAATCTAAAAGAGGCAAGTTTTCGAGTGAAGCAAGAAGATAGATTCCAGCTTCCTTAACAGAGCAATACAAAGGATTGCAAGGCTCTGATACCACTTGTTACTTTAGCAAGAACATAGCATAAACTAAGAGATAGAGGTACTGCAATTTTCTTTCTTATTGAAGCTGAAGCAATACGTAAACACTAAATAGAAAGCAGAAAGCAAATCTAAACAACTTCCTAGGAACTTGGACATAACTGAAACTCCATTTCCTATAAGCTAGGAATACTTATTAGTGGACTAAATACAACTCAACTACTCCTAAAAACACGCAAATGACTTCTTCAAGCTTCAGATTCCAGCTTCCTTAACTCTTGTCTGTGAAATCCACAAGATTTACAAGAGACTGGCGGAGGTACAATACCAGTATATGACCCATTTTCATTGAAGGATCTTTATTGGGCCGGTGATTTACAGATATATGACCCAAATAAAAAACACAGTAGCTCGTATTGGGCCATTGATACACGTGTGCTGGCACGTGCTTTGCTTCCACTAAACGTTGTCGCTTACGCACAAACTTTCACACACGTTATTATTCATTGCGCGCTTCTATTATTGCTCATTAAATAAATGTAACTACTAAA